>OY855909.1:26520977-26748477 GCA_963693305.1 Meandrina meandrites
ACATAAACGACATATGCTACTGACGCTTTCTATTCAACTTTTCTTACCTGGTACAGTTTTAAAACTCACAGCAATTCTTTCTCCTTTTATCCTGGCACGTAGGTCGTCGTTTGTTGCGTAACAGAAAGGTACTGCCAATCAGATAACTGCCAAGGAGAAGCCACCTTAGCTCATAGCTTAAAGAAACCCATCATACCACTGTTATTTGAAAAATTATCCTGGCCTCCAAGAGGTCAACTCTCCATGATCTTTGCCAGGCTTCTTTACATCAAGATGACCGAAGAACATGGCGGAATTGCTGATGAAGGGTTCCAGCAGCTTATGGGAAAAGTGGAAGAGTACGTGAAATCCTGAGAATCATTTGGCGTCGAGCTTTAGAAGTACCCAAGATGTAATACATGAAATGATTGTTTTTAAAGGATAAGACTGAGTGGCGTCCAATTCGGTCTGCAATCATACAAGTGATTACAAAATCACGAAGTGGGAGTCCGATTTGTTAATCACGAGTATGATTACAGACCGAATTGGACGACACAAAGTCCTGTTACCAATTTATCAAGACAATTAGAACGATCAAATTGCTACCAGAATCCCCAATTTGCTGCAATTTTCAATCGAGTTTTAATAAAATACTTGTCAAATACTGCTGGTCTTGTGTCAATTCTTTAAAAATATCTGAAATCTATGCGATACAAGGATTTTGAAAACTTCAAGAAACCAAAACGTTCTATAAATACCCTTGCTTACCATAAAAGCTTATCCATTATGTAAGTCCCCTTTGGAATAGCCCCCCTCCCCTCCCTCTTCCAGGAGCCCATGCTCCACCCCCCCCCCCCCCCTAGCTTATTTCGTTCTATTATGAACAATGGACAGGTAACATTTAAAGTCATTTATCACCCCATTAACTTTCTATTGTTACTAACGTATTTTGTGAACATGGGTTACTTAACATTAAACACTCACTTTATTTCTTTTATATGTACTAACGGTGACATGGTTTGAAATAAGCTCCCTCGCTCCTATTCGCCGGGTGCTTTTGCTTGAAGTGAACTGGAAGAAGGGGGAACGAGAAATTGAGCCATTGTCATGCCCCTTTAAAATTTTACACGCAGCATCGTAATAACATACGTAATAACATCATACCATGAGGCCCTTTACGAGGAAAGTTGTAGGAATGGCAGGGAGTAGGGGGTATAAAACGGGTGTTTGGGTCTGGGTCCTGCCAATGTGTCTGTTAGACCTTGATTGGAAAAGGTTCTCACAGTATTCTAAACTTCCACACACAGAGAAGTGTAGGCTGTTCCAGGCTATGAGTAGTTGGGAGCGAGCAAAGAAAGGGGGGGAGCGAGGAAAAAATAAGGGAGACTAAGGTTTAGTCTCCCTTGTTTTTTCCTCGCTCGAACTGGCTACGGTAAGGGTAGAACTAAGTAAAGAATCACAAAAGGATAGAATGGTGCGGCAATCTCTAGTCTGTTACAGTATTCGACACATAAAGAAGTGTGAAACTAGAATGAAGTGTGGAAACCCGGGATTTCTTGGTCATCGCTGGACATTTATGTCTGAAACATTTTACGTGTTTCCCGTGAAATTCTCTTCGCATCTTAGAGGGGATACATAAGCCACTAATGATTTGGTGTGGGATGAGGGTCCCGAGGGATGTCCCGAGGTATACCAAAAACACGGCAGCCATATTACAGGGCAATCTCGTTCCGAGAGCCCGCGTAACCTTTGTCTGCTGATCTAGAGGAACGTGAACTCTGGGAACGAGATTGATTGTAGGGATGTTCTGTACTTATGAAGCCTGACTGTACGTTGTCAATGGATTATCACTATGGCGTGTTGTAGCTGTAAAATATCTACGAGGTTTACTCAACATTAAAGAAGTACATGTACTGTGTTCTAGAAGAAATCTCAGAGTTTACTGCCGTTTCCTCGCCTCATAGGGTATAAAAATCTAGACCCTGTACGTAGACTACGAGCAGGCCTTCTTTCAGTGGGCTTAGTCCGTCGAGCATGAAGTTAAAAAGGGCGCGAGTGGAAAAATAGCCGCGCGAAGCCCGGGCATAGACAAGCGTTTATTTCGCGGTACGTTTGTCTGTTGGGGGAGGGGGGAATGGGGGGGGGAGCGAGGAGTAAAGTGTATAAATCAGAAATTTGGATTGGGCCCTGCTGATGGATCTGTTTGAGACTTTGCCTTCACTTTTTTATAAATATTGATAGGACCCTCCAGAAACCATTCGATGAAGACCCCTTGGATGTAGAAAAATCGCGTACAATACTGACAGAGCTCCTTGGAACATTTAGCAAAATTTGAGCGCCCAGTGTTAAAGTCGTTTGAGGTAACAATATTTAATTTCAGATTCGATCTCCCCGCCCCCCCCCCCCCTTCCCCCACGAAAAACAACAACCAAAAACTGCGAAAAGATAAACAGTGTGTTTGCATGCGAATGAACATTACAGAATCCTTTACTTGCTACCAAAGTTAAATCAAAAGACCATATTCGTATTCTCGGTATCGGACTGGAACTGGCGTGCAATGGAAGCTAATGTGGGAGAATATCATTAAATAGAGCTTCATGTGATTGGAATTGGAAAAGATTCCCAGCATTAGCCTCAACTGTAGGCTGGTTTCGGTCCAATACCGAGAATATGAAAATGGTCTCTTTGGGGTGGGGAGGGAGGAGTGACGACTAACACCATTTGTTTAATTTGCGAATACGTGAAGTGTCCCAAAAAAAGCTTTGGTCCAGTTGAAAAGCAGGCGGGGAGTTAGATACACTCACTTACGACAAAGAGTCACACGAAACAGATCTCCCTTTTAAATGGTTACAAGCTTTTTATTAACATATGCTGCCAAGCTTAACTTAATTCAACTTACTGAAACGTCCACTATATGCATAATTACGATTGACTTAACCTAACTGTATTGACTTACTTAAGTATCGTGGATACGTGTCAGCTAAAATCAACTAACAAAAACTATTATTAAAATAGCACGAGTTCTTAAACAGTTTTGCCACACTTTTAGTTGGTAATGACTAACACTCATCCAGGAAATCTTCTGGAATGAGCGTTAGAACGAAACTGTCCACATCACATTAAAGTTATTTATTCTTTATAACAAAGCAATCGCAAAGCACGTGATGTTTTCTTACTAGCGGACATATGTGCACAACCTAATGGTCCAGTTCCTATTTCATTTATTTTTGTGCTCTAATAACTAAACTGGCAGTCTCTCCAATTAATATCTGTCTGTGTAGAATAAGACATCTGAAAAGGTAAATTCACTTCGAAATTTTCCTACAAAACTGGCTTCAGAAAGCAGCCTTCGAATCCCCAAACGTTCTGGCTGATTTTTTTCTCTGGCGAAGGGCTAAAGTAAAGGTCGATGGCTAATTTCTTAGCAGGTGTTGTTGATTTGTTGAAAATTAAACTTTTTTGTGTGTCCGCTTGTTGGTTGTTTTTGTTCCCGTCATTTGCAGTTGCTATGTTTTCAACGAATTGGTCAATACTTTCAACTGCGCGTTCATCGCGTTGTATGGATGTATTCGAAAGGCCGATTTTAAGCTAGTTACACTTCACGCATGCCCAGTGCCACTATGTATCACGTACATCCATACTTCGATGCTGTTGATGAATTTACGTTAAGCATCAGGAAATCCTTAAGAAATTAAGCTTAATTATATAAAAAATATAAGATATGCGCCACAAAATCTGGCTCAATGCTATTCATTCGATAATGTATTCAATGAAAAGTCACTCAAGCAAACGTCCTCAGTTCATATCAATGATGATTTGAATTTACGTCAAAGTTCACAGTTCCAGATCGTGTGATATAAACACAGTACTTTCCTTTGCTGTTTTAATCCCGTGACTTTAAGACCGACTGAAGTGCTGGCACGGTAGAACAAATCTTGATCATGACTTTGTGTTCTGGCAACGACTAGCAGGGCTGATTTAACACAGTTTCTGCATTGACCGTTTTTGCTCTTGTCGACGCTCTGAGATGAAAAGCACACATGGTTTCCTTTGTTTCACGGCCAGCTGATGTTCAGGAACAGTTGCTAACAGTGAAATATGCACTTGGCGGGAAAATGAGATGTCCATCTAAAGTCGGAACTGATACGCCATGAAACCAAGAGGTGAGCCATGCACTTGATAACACGTGAAATTTTAAATCATTAATTTAATTGGCTATAAAATAATTAGCTATTATGATAAATAGCCTTGAAAACCTTCTCGTTTAAAGGAAATACTTCTTAATACCTAAGCTAGATTTTTAACAAAAAGGCTTTAAAAACAGTCGTATTCTTTAGTATAAGACCTTCACTGAGTCTAAATACTGTACTGTTTTTAAGCTTATCCTTTCCTAGATATCATAATTGATCATAAAATTACTTATAACTTTTCATCATATGAAATGCTTAAGCTACATTTGAAACAAAAAGGCGAGGAAGGCCTTTTACTTGACTCTTTAAGTCCTTTTTTAAGTGCTACTGTATTTAAACACCGTCGTTGCAATCATGCTCTTTTCTATATCATGATAAAACTTAAAAATGCTTGTAACTGTATTGCTATACGAACTGCTACTTAATAATCAAGCTATATTTAGAACAAAAAAAGCGAAAAAGGCTAGAAAAACAGCTTTATATCTGTTTTAAAGTCTAAGCTTTTGAAAACATAATGAAACGTAACAAGTCAAACATATAGCAAATGCTGCTTGAATGCGGCTCGAAAATATCTAAAGCTGTTAAGCTAAAACAACTACTGAACCTTTATTCTTACTTACTTACATGTTGTTGATTACTGAGTTTTATAGCCAAGACACACTCGAGTGCTTATTTTAAAATTAAGGCTTTTCGTTGCCTCCCGCTGATTTTCAGTTTTCTTAACTTTGCTTTTTTTTGGTGCGGACATAGTAACAGGTCGTTGCTATAACGTGACACGCACAATGGTAAAGCAATCAGTACAGAAATCATGCTGGTAAAAGCGTAGACTCTCGCAAGGTTATACTTGATCCAAACTACATTATATAAATTTAACTTGGCGTGAAACATATAATGTAAAAAAGTGCAATTACTATACAATTAAGAAAATTTTTGCGCATCATGCAGGCATATGGTAGAGGAATGATACTATCACTGAAGTTACTATTATCAAGAAACAACAGGAAATCAAAGCATCATCTTTGCAGTCTACTATTCCTTTCACAACAAGACAAATTTCTAGCTATAATCGAGAAGAAATGAGCAAAAATAATCTACGCTAAACTATCATTACATGTTGCGATACAGAAATACTGCAGTGTTTCATTTTGGCCTTTAGATATTTTCTGTAAATTGTGGGTCTGCAGTTTCAATCCCTCGATGAGCAACTTCCTCTCTGAACTTTACGATTCAGCTTCTGAAACAAACAAACAAATAATAATCTATGAGATGGTACGCTTGTTGTGAGGAATTTCATCTTAACAATGTAATGCATACACTCATTAAATAATATTAAAAAGTTTGTTCAATTTGTTACTGACATTGGTTCAAGGTGACATTCTGTATTAAAGGGATAATGTAAATGAATTCCATAAAGTAAATTGTATTTGAGATCTTTGCTTCGAGACGTGTATAATAAACGAATTTGCGGAGCAAACGGCTAAGAATAAGATGATGAACACTACTTTCCAAACATATTCTACTTACAGTGATGTTGTTCTCCTGTTTCTCCAAGTTCCAGCGTGATGTCGTCACCAAAGAGCGTAAACGGAGCCCAGTGCTTTTCGAGGCTAAACTTCTCTATCTCTCGCACGGTATTTATAGCCCGGTGGAGAGCTACACTGGCGCTTTTCCCATCAAGCAGACCTTGATAGAAGTTTTTCATGAACTGCACAGTAGACTCGTCATTAACAGACCAGATTGTCGCCAGGACAGAACGAGCACCAGCAGCCAGGAAAGCCCGTGCAATGCCAAGAACACCATCAGGGGTTATCTCTCCTTTTGCAGTATTTGAACAACTAAGCACAACCAGTCTTGCTCGCAGCTGAAGACCGAGCACATCTGCCACGTTTAACATGTAGTCGTTCTCTTCAGGCAAGTTGGATGTCCGTGAAGTATTTGGGGCCAAAAACAGTTCACCAGTCTTCTTTCTCGTGTGTGCTGCAATGTGTACCAAAGCCACCGAAGTGATTCTCTTCAGTACTTCCTCTTTAGTTGCATCTCTTCCGGTAAGAGGAGTGGTCTTGAACATCTTGGCTAGCATCTGGACTTCCATTTGAGCACCTAGCAACGGCGAAAATCTGGACTTCCCGGAGTGGTCCATAATTTCCTCCACATACGGATCACCGACAAGCAGAGCCCCGCTCTTACTGTGATGGTCCTCAGAACAAGTTGCAATCATGTGTAAACTTGTCAGCGACGGGATGATTCGGATCCTGGTGGATTCACAGAGGTACTTTCTAGCCGGACTCATAAACGCATGAAAAGGAGCAAGGCAAAGTCGGCCATCTGGGACAATGATCAATTCATCACCACGCTTGGCTTGAAGCTTGTCGACAATGGGGCCAATTACGAGGTTGTACAAACTCCGTTGATGTTCTCCTGGTTCGTCCATTGAACGATTCTCGCATTTAAACGCGTATCTGATTTCTTTGGACGCTTTCTTGACCAGCGAGGTAATTTCGTCTGTATTCCGTTTTTCATGATGAATTTCTTTTCCCTTGAGTAGCCATAAATTTATGGATTCTTTTTCAAGTGCCACAAAGAGTATTGGCGTAGACATACCACTTAGTATGCGACACATCTTCTCTTTGGGATCAGGTAATTCAGAATAAAGCCATCCAGAGCCATACTGCAACTCCATGAGTTCCTTTAAGACCTGTCCTCGTCCTTGCTCAGCTTCAAACAAAGCCTCGTCAGTCTTTCCAAGGCTTAGCAGAGTTCTCCATAGCGCGGTGTACGCATTTTTGCACTTAATACGGAATCTTATTTTCCACATAAACTCGGACCCAAGAGAAGCTCTCAAGTCGCTAAAGATCTGCAAACTGGATTGATAATAGCCCAGCGCCTCGTGCATAGAGGGCATAGACTCCATGCGTTCATAAGCACGGCCAAGAGCAAACAACGTAAATCCCTCTCTATATTTGTCTCCAACCTCTTTGGCAATGCTTAGATAATGGTTGTGGTGGTTAATGGCTGGTTGACAATCGCCAAGGCTTCTGTGAACAAGACCAAGATTACCAGAGGCACGGCCTTCCCCCGCCCGGTCACCGACTTCTTTGGCAATGCTAAGCTCTTTCTCGTGGGATTCAATGGATCTTTCACAATTACCGATACTCCTGTAGGCAATGCCAAGATTTCCCCATCCATGTCCCTCTCCAGCCCTGTTCCCGACTTGCTTGGCAACGGCAATTTCTTGCTTGGCGTAGTCCATGGCTCGTTTGAACTCGCGGATACCTTTGTTAGCCTCGCTAAGATTTCCATAGGCACGTCCTTCCGCAGCCCTGTCACCGATATCTCTGGCAATGTCAAGGTGTTTTGTGTGGTACTCTATGGCTTTTTTGAAATCACCAAGACTTGTGCAATCTTCGCCAAGATTTCCATAGGCACGTCCCTCCTCGGGCCTATCGCCGATCTCTTTGGCAATGCTAAGCTCTTTCTCGTGTGATTCAACGGCTTCTTTGAAATCACTGAGACTTCTAAGAGCGTCACCAAGATTTCCATAGGCATGTCCTTCGTCAGCTCTCGCCTCGATTTCTTTGGCAATGCTAAGATATTTCTTGTGGTATTCTACGGCTTGTTTGAAACAACCGACACTTCTGTAAGCAACTCCAAGATTTCCATAGGCGCGTCCTTCTTGAGCCCTTTCCCCGATTTCTTTGGCAATGCTGAGATCTTTCTCGTGGTACTCTATGGCAAGTTTAAATTCACCGACACTTAAGTAAGCACGACCAAGATTTCCATAGGCACGTCCTTCAGCAGTCTTGTTTCCGACCTCTTTAGCAATGGCAAGATAGCGCTTTTGGTACTCAATGGCTTGTTTAAAGTTGCCAATACATCTGGAGTTAAGGCCAAGATTTCCATACGCACGCCCCTCCTCAAACCTGTCACCGATTTCTTTGGCAGTGTTGAGATATTGCCACTGAAAGTCACTGGATATTTTAAACTTGCCAAGATTTCTGAACGCATCGCCAATTTTTCCATAGGCACGAACTTGTTCTGCACTGTCTCCGACTTCTTTTGCAATAATGAGACTTTGCTTGTGATATTCAACGGCTTGATTAAAATCACCAAGGTTAATGTAGGTATCGCCAAGATTTCCATAGGCGCGTCCTTCGCCTGCCCTGTTACCGTCATCCTTGGCGATGCTGAGATCTTGCTTGTGGTACTCGATGGCCTGCTTTAAGTTACCAAGGCCTCTGTAAGCAATTCCAAGATTTCGACAGGCATTCCCTTCCTTAGCTCTGTCTCCAGTGTCTTTGGCAATACTTAGATCTTGCTTGTGGTTGTCAACAGCTTGTTTGAAATCACCGAGTCTTCGGTAATCTTCTCCAAGATTTCGATAGGCATATCCTTCTTCATTCTTGTCCCCGTTTTCTTGGGCAATGCATAGAGCTTGCTGGTGGTAGTCCCTGGCTTGTCTGAAATCACCAAGACTCCTATAAGCATCGCCGAGATTTTTACAGATGCTTAGTTTCTGAGCTTTGTTTCCGACTTCTGTTGCAACGCTAAGCTGTTGCTTGTAGTTGTCAATGGCTTGTTTGAAGTCACCGAGATTTCTGTAAGCGTCGCCAAGGTTTCCATAGGCAAGTCCTTCCTCGGCCCTGTCTCCTGCCTCTTTGGCAATAGTAAGGCGTTGTTCGAGGCATGCTATAACTTCTGGATCCTTTTCCACCATTCTTGATAAATGTATCGCAATACAGAATCTTCTTGCCCTTAATCAAATACAAACCTAAAAGAAGAGAAAGAGAATAGAATACCTTTGATCTTGGACGCCGTCGATTGAAAACCGATGTCAAACTCCGGCGTACTTTCTGACTGTCATTTGCATACTGGCAAAAATGTCAAACAGGCCATTCCACATGCTCCCCAGTCTCCTTTAAAAGCCCGCATTTAGAGTAACCACAATGTAATGTAAAGTGGTCCAATTAGCAATGGTGATGACAGAAACCGGGTTATGGATAATGTGGATTTGGATTTGGGTCCGAAAAATAGTGTATTGTGGGAGTAAGGATAAGCTGCAGACACCAAAGTAATGATCAGCTGAACACTCACAAATGGGCACATACTAAGGGCGAAGCCTATCTCAGATTCGTTGAACTGCTTTGATCATTTCCACAGTTTATGCGAAAGAGGAAAAAAAAAATTGGTTTTACAGGAAAATTCAGCTCGCTATGAGAGCAGGGACAACAAGATATCCAAACACTGGAAGCAATATTGAATAAAATTGATAGGTTATGGATGGTCCGACATTGAATTACGGATTATGCGACTTCTGGACATGAACGAATGCCCTAACTATACACACAAAAAGAGATTAACATGCGGGTTGACTGTAGATGGACGCGCTCGGAGATTCAGAAAATCCATACTGGATATAAAAGTAGCTAAAAGTGTTAAGATCGGCAGATACCGTATCTGCCATCGAGCATTATCTGGTTTGTGCCGAGGTGTGATGAAGTTCCTCTAAAAGTCATCCACTAAAACAGGAAGAAGTTACTGAGGGTCAGTTTCACATGACATTATGGGAAGAATGCTACACACCAACAGAGAGACAGAGCACAGACGAGGAACCAAGAGCTCGAGAGAAAAATAGAATTCTAGAGAGAAAGCACACCACATGCGTGGGAGCGGACATGGTACAAAGAGCATAAAAGCATACCGTGGATAACTAGAGAGTCACGGGAGCTAATAGAGACATAAAATACATTAAAATACAAATTCGAGGGCAAAAGATCTGAGGAAGTGATCAAAAGAATAGAAAAGCATACAGAACGAAAAGCATATAGGATAAGAGACAGATAAGAAGAGACATGATAGTCTCGACGGACGTAGCGAGCTACCAACATATGAGAACTGTTTTGCGTCTTAACGAATCGAAAACAATACCTGCAATGAAACGTCGAGGTAGAACACAGCAGTGAAGGAAAGAAGTCCCGGTTAAACGACACAATAGGGAAGAGTAGTGCTTATTTGAAAATAACCATGGAAAGTAAATTTTTGAGGGAACTAAAGAAAAGAGATCACGGATAAAAGACATGATTACGGCAGATCTGCCAATGGCGGACCCAATTTGTTTCACAACACTCGAAGCGGAAGGACCTGGTGGAAGATATATCTAGATAGAAAAAGGTTCTGGCTTAACGGAAAGAAGATTCTTCGTGAAATAATCCAAAGAATGTAACAACTGCCGGCGGAGTATAATACTGATTGAACGAATCCGCAATCGGAACCGTTATAGACAAGGCCGTAAGACACTAGTCGATCAAGATCACAGCAAGTTTTCAGTCTGTGTACATCCTGGAGAACCATCCTAGATCAGTTAGTGCACATCCTGAACCAATAGTTCATGGTGGCAAGTATCTCACTGAATAAATTTCGTGGATTTCGAGAAGAGGTTTTCAACGGTACACAGAGACAGCCTATGTGTGTTCAAGAGCAGTATGGAGTCCCATGCAGAAGATCATCGATGTTATCAAAGTCATTGCGATGGCTGAAAATGCACCATAATTGATACCAAGAGCAGAGCAGAGTGATTTACAATGAAGAACATGGTTAAACAAGGCTGCACAGATGACAGTGTCGGGATTCCCTTCCTTCTTATCATAAATTGGAAGATGAGACGCACGTTTAGGTTTAGTGGTAAAGAATATGCCTGATATGGACAATTATGTCTTACTTAAAGATCTTGTCATGGATGATTATGTGGTGTTACTCTCATCAACACAACGTCCCATTCATTTTAAAATCAACAGGCTAGCCGGGGAAGCTGCAGTGTGAGGCGTTCAACTGAGTGTGTGTGGGAAAATGCAAAGCTATGCGAATGAATACAGCGAGTAACGAAAGTGTACTGTGAAGGGTCAAGTGGTGCACGAAGTAGTTCATGTAATTGGGAACAACAATCTGAAAACTGGAAAGGACACGAAAGGCGTTTATGAAGTGAGCAAGTTTGGAATAGTACCAGAATTAAGGCAAATTCTTTTTTTATACAAGACATCGATCAAATCAGTCTCCACGCGTATAGTTGCGAAACATGCAAAAAGAGATCGTGTTTCCGGCAAGTGCCGCTGTCCAAGACAGACAATGAAGTCGGCAAGAAGACTAAGCGACTGGATATGAAAGCCACTATGGAGATTTCATGGCCAAGACATCAGACGGGACCCGAATAAACATTGCATCGCCGTTCTAACATATAGACTGCCGAAGAAAGATAGAAGCGAAGTAGGCCAAAACAATGGCGGACAGTGGAAAGAGAGAAAGAGAGGTCTACAGCAAGGTGGCCATATTGGGGTGAGTGGCGTTGGCGGACTAACGTGGAGGCTTTTGTGCACCACTTATAACTGGAAAACGATAGGTATCAGAAAACAGAATAAACATGTAGCTCCGATCCTTTTCTTATAGCAGACGGCCCGAACGTTCATTCATTTTCTGCACGCTATACGATTGTATAAGCTAATCAAGATTTTATAAGGTTAATTATGGATTTTGTAATAAAACGAAAATAAATGTAGAAATTGTTAAGCCATTCGATTCGAAATACTCCTCAAAGTCACAATTAATTCGTTGAAAGCCTGCGAAAGTAAAATTGTCAATGCCAACACATTTTTGTCAACACAATTCAAAACAGCACTTTCAAATCTTTATTCTTAGCCAAACTAGTCCTGTTTTTATTATTCATCTATGATTCAGTTTAATTTTTGGAAGGACGAACTTGGAGAATTTAAAAAAATGTGACATTCGTTTGCCCCTCAGTTCTTCAACCATAAATAATTGAATTATATTGGCCAAGAATCTCTTTCCATCTACTATCCGTTCCTTGTTGCTTCGACAGCCATCGTTTTCGACGCGATATTGACGTTGTGTTTCACTGAACTTAGAATAACTTAAACTTTTCACATGTGAAGGATACCAAATTAGGAAAACTAACGATGAAATTTCCCGCCGAGCTAGGGAGTAACAGATAACTTGTTATTACATTACTATGTAAACAATACTAGTTAAGATGTCTTGGGCGACTTTCCGAACCGATTATCGACCAAAGATTGCCAACGATGCCGAGGAAAATCCGAAGAGGTTTTGACCATACATATATATACCCCCATTGGACTTTATGTTAACAAACGTGACGTCATCGACATCATCAGACACAAAACGATCTTAAAACACAAAATGTGCCTAAAAGCTTTGCATAAAAGTTAGATATTTCACCTATCAGCAAGAAACACAGTACTTGAAAGGACATTTATCGACAGCTTTTTACAGAATCAGTTGTGTTTAAAATTTCATGTTTTCATGAAACACTCAGTTTAAATTTTCATTCTTTGTTGTACATTTAAATTTAAGTTTTTGCTTATATTTCAGCTTTGGTATAAAATTGCTAACATTTACGTTTTGTTTCATTTCAGTTTTGATGCGACATTTACAAGATTCCTAGATTTTCAGTTTTCATGAAACACGTTTTTAAATTTCCGTTTTTGGCCTTTGGGTGTTACCTAATTTCATTCTTCAGTCTGGCTGAGTAGTTCTACGAAAAGACAAACTCCGATCCACTAGCAGGAGTCAAAAATATATCGAGTCTGTCACGGACAAATATTAAAGAAATTAATATATAAACTTTTATTAAAACAAGACAAAACTATAAGCGAAAAAGTCGTTGGTCACGTTTCATAAGCAGCTATTTAAGAAGTTGATCCTAAGCTAAGAACGGAAAATCTCCAAAATAAATAGTAAACGTTTACGTCGAAACACCAGTCATGTGAAGGGATAATCGAACGAAGAAAAAATCTACGATAAAATGCCGCCAAATGGCTACAAAACGAAACGAAACGAAACGAAACGAAAACTACATAAATACACAAAGAATAGATAAATGATCTACCTTTAAAGTCCAAAAATAAGCCCTTAGCTTTTAAGTGAATAATTTTCGGAGTAGCTGAGCTTAATTTTGCCGATTTTAAAAAAATGTTCGTAAGTCATCGATCCAGTTTCTTTGAAACATTTTATAGAAACACCCCATTGTAAAACTCAAAACTGGACGCGGACTCAAGACAAGCATCGAAAATTCGTTTCCTGAATAAAACTTAGTTTGGCCATCTGAACAAAACCAGTGCTTCGTTCCCCATCGCCTGTATACAAAATATTTTGAAGAAAAGAATTAAAAAACCCGACTCTATTTACACGTGTTTATAATTTTTTACTCCCCTACAATGCATCTAAAAGTGACTCTCGCATCTAAATTCACGTAAACACCTTTAAACCTTCTAGAATGACAAGTTGTCGTTATAAAATGTCGGTGCTGGAAAGCGATGATTTTGGCTCTCACTCGTCCAATTGTTTATCACTTTGTTTGTATTCCCGTTGTCTGCCCAATCGACCGAAGGCGTTTTAAGCAAGAAGAAGGCAATCGAAAAAGAAACATTTTATTTAGATGGCCTTTGTATAATTCTACAGAAAACGTTGGAAGTGACAGCACTTACTGTTTGTGATCCAAAAAAGTCTCCTGGGAGTCTCTGAGCTCAACGAAAAAACAATCTATCAACATGAAAACATGGAATAAGATTCAAGAAACAGAATGAGATTAAAAGGGCGTGGCCACTTCTTCACATGCACATGCAACTTTATCGATATAGAACCACTCTAACTTACGTTTGTGTAGCTTAATAATACATTTCAACAAGAAAAAATACCTAGAACTCAGTGGATACAAGAAAATAACTGCCATTAAAAAGTACGTTTCTTCATTCTACAGTGACATGCAGACTTAATGGAAATTAAATCATCGCGAAGACTTGAAAGTCACAGTCAATTGCAAATACTCACTGTTTCTGATCCAAAATAAGGCTCCTTGGAATCAATGAAGTCAACAGTAAAACAACCTATCACACGAAAAATTTGAAATTAAATGTTGTCCAATGAAATATCAAAGCCAACAGGAGTTGCCCCTCCATACATAGAGTTAAACCAATATGGAATTGCTAAACTATACATTTCAACGAGTGGGGCGTTGTCCGCTCTTGTTTACGTGTATTAAAACCAACACAAAATTGTTTAATAAATCTTGTGACAATAAACATCAGGAAAAAATGGACAAAATTTCACTGCTGCTATTGAATATTGCGTTTCCTTAATATACACGACAACAATGCAGAGAATAAAGAAAACGTTGAAAGGTGACAACATCAAAGGTGACAGTCAATTGGAAATACTTACTGTCGATGTCGCTGGTGCAAAATAAGGGCTACTCTCTGAGTTTAACGGTGAAACAACCTATCAATAAACGTGAAAAATCACACCATTAATATTGAGTTTGTCCGCAACAAACAAGAAATAGTGTCGAGATAATCGAGAAATGACAGATTAAATCGATGAAAGTGCACCGAAAAGAGACTTATTACTTACCTAGCCAAAGGATGATCAGTGCGATGTGAAAGAACCTGTATCCGACTGTAGCGAGAGACGAACGACACAAACGATAACAACCAACAACAAGTGGCGACGAGTTATGGCAGCTCTTCTTGTTTTATAGCATTAGGGTTTAAATTTCAGTTTTCATCCAACGGTTGGGTTTTAGATTTTAACTAGTCGTGATTTGGCATTTCGGGTTTTAGATTTCAGTTTTTATGCAACGTTTTGCTCTTGATTTTGGAATATTTTGGTGCTAGATATTCATTTTTCATTCTTTGGATATTAAAATTTCAGTTTTTATGCAACGGCTAACTTCATAAATTTTTCGTGACACAGTTTGGTTTCCGAGTTAATTTTTTAATGTTACACTTTATTGGTAATTACAGTTTAAGTTTTCATGCAAAGCTTAGCTTTTTGCTTTTCCGTCTTAGTGCAATATTTTGGCTTTAGATTTTGATATTTCATGTGACAATTCAGATTTAGATTAAGATTTCAGTTTTCAGCATTTGGGGGTTCCCCCTTTGTTTCGGCACGGAACCTGCAATAAGAATACCAGCTTATTAATATCGAGTGTTGTCGCAGTTAAAAAAACACGAGGAACTTTAAAATAGGTAAATAAAAATATCAACTTCAAATACCAGAAAACCATGACCGAAAAATAACCGTCAGATGATATCTCAAATGTTGATCCTCTCAAAAATGAAAGCTCGAGGTTTTCTAAAAATCTGTCGAAATTTTAATCTTTTTAAATAAAAATAATATATAGCTGAATAATAAATTAGACGACAATTCGAAAATTTGCAATAAACCACAAGAAAGCGCGTCCCAATACTGACCGACAAGTTGACAAAATCATAGTAACCGGAAGTTGCTATATTGTTTTTGAATTTCCAATGATACTCGTAAACTGCGAGAAGATAAATTTCACATTTCCAAGCAATCATGCATGATTTTTTTTGAGTGGGTACTCAAAATAGCAATGAACGAACTTACGAAATAATCTCGTGTGCATTTTTTGGTGTTGAAGGAAATTACACGAATTTTGACAAAATTTGACAAAGTGAAATTGTTTCTTAGTTTCACAAGTATACAAGTTCTCAACGGACGACTCCATTACGAGCCGATCTTGGTGTCTTGAAAATAATCGACCGTTTTCCGAAAATTGCCGGAGAATGCCGAAGATACAGAGGAAAACGGATCCCAAGTTAAGATCCCAAGACGCTGCAACCGACCGCCATCAAGCGTGACGTCCTCGCTAGCATAAAACATAAAAGTAAGATTACGAGTGTTCAATTACAAATGTTTTTGTACAGTTTAAATCACGTCAGCGTATTTAATGGATACCTTTCCAGCAAATTATGGAATAACATGTACTGATTAAATATGTCCCGTGAACTTTAATTTTATGCTCTGTTTTATAGACAGCTTCATAAAAATTTAACTTTTGGTGAAATTGTGTCATGTAAACAAAACTAATTTTACTGTTACGAATTGGGGTTTGAATTTCAGTTTCCGTGCACTCGTTGGGTTTTCAGATTTTTTTATTTGGCCAGTCCTGGGTTTAGGAGTAACATTTCAGTTTTTATGCAAGTAAGCTTTTTTAGATTTTCCGTCTTCGTGAAAAATTTTGGCTTGATATCTTAATACTTCACATGACAATTCGGATTTAGATTAAGATTTCAGTTTCTGGCATTTGGGCCGGGTTCCTCTGTGGATGTTCTTGCACGGAACGTGTATAGAAAGAATACAAACTTAGCTGGGGTGAAAGATCACGTTCTGTCGCGGAAAAATATGATAGACTTCAATGTTATGCAAAATATATAAGAATGTGAACTTGAAATACCAGAAAACCATTGTTCTCAAGTGTCGTTTTAAAACAGGTCGATCCTCTCGAAAATGAAAGCGCACGTTTACCGGATGTGGGCTAAACGTTATTCATGCTAAATTAGACAGGATACAGAACGAAAACAAATATACGACAGAAATACCAAAATATTAAAAAAGTTCAACGTTTATCTATATTCTAATAGCTATCAACAGACTGAAAGACCGGAAGTTTGTCCATTCCTCGTCACCGGAAGTCGAATTGTTGGCCTCATGCCTCAAACCCGCGAGAAGAAAAAATTCCTATACGACGATTCCCGAACATTTTCAACCATTTTAAGAAGGTTGCCAAAGATACCAAGGAAAATCCACAGATTATTCGACCATAAACCTTCCGTACACGAAACAATCGCGATTTTACTTGTTTTTCTCAGTGGCGAACGAACGAACGAACGAACGAACGAACGAACGAACGAACGAACGAACGAACGAACGAACGAACGAACGAACGAACGAACGAACGAACGAACGAACGAACGAACGAACGAACGAACGAACGAACGAACGAATAAATAAAATAACAAACGAATGAAAGAAAGAGTGAACAAATGAAGGAACGAAGTAGCAAATGAACAATTGAACGAATGGACCAACACTAATGCAAGCGAAGCCAAACGAACAAGTGAATGATCGACTGACCGACCTCTGAATAAACTGTTACCGCGTGTTTTGAAATTCTTTGAAATAACTGCGCTTTCACTTTTTTGCAGACGCTAGTCCTCTATACAGTAGAACCCCTATTAAGCGGCCACCCTCGGGGAAATGGCATAAGTGGCCGCTTAATAGGGGCTTGGCAGAAATTACAGGAAATTAGCATAACGCCGTTTAAAAAGGTTACGTTATTTCAATACAAATAGCGTGAAAAGGAATAACGGAACCACATGAAGACGACAATAAGCCTATGTTTGAGTGATTTAACCAGCCGTCTCTGTCCAAACTTGTTGAAAATAAATCCAAACATCGTATATTACATTCTTACTGGCCGCTAAACAGGGGTAAAAACAATAGAAGAACGCTCATCGGGACGACAGAAAGGTGGCCGCGGCCGCTTAATAGAGGTGGCCGCTTAAAAGGGGTTTTATTTTCAGTATTATACTGACAATGGCTAACATAGGGACTTTAGTAACTGGCCGCTTAATAGGGGGTGGCCGCTGTATCTGAATCAGCATGAGCTCCTTTTATCAGGACCATGATTCGCCTCACACAATTCATAAATAATGTTTTATTAGGCTAAGCATTACAGAAAACAAAATCTAGTTCACTACATTAAACTAATTCGTACAAGCTCCACACTAAAACCACAATGCTGGGGATCGTACCATTTTGTACACGGAGCAAAAAAATTCAAGGGCTTATAAGGACCTAAAGCCATTATTTGATGTATAATCTGTGTTATTATACGCAATAAAAATTATTAAATTTACGCAATTTATGGATAGAAGTATAAATTAATGTAAAAAGAGCAAATGTTAGAAAACAAATTCAATTTTCAAGGACTTGCGAAGTTTTGAATTATGGTTTTCAAAGACCTCCACACTTCTTCAAGTTTTGGTCAACAAATGTCGTAACTTTTCCAAATACCATAACATTCCCTGGCCTCGAAAGGAATTTTGTCCTGTAGTTTCTTGGTTAAAAAAGAATTTTAGAAAATATGATTCATTTGATCTGCAGATCAAAATCAGTTGAAAAGCGCTATAAAAATAAGTTAATGTCGAAATTACTTGTGGACATAAAGCTTTGACAACGCACTCTTTCATTAGCGAGCTGTTTGCGATATTATCTACCGACTGACAGTTGCTAAAACATCTTTCACCAGTCTAGAAAAAAAAACTATGTTGCCACAGACAACAGTTCTTAAGACTTTTCCCTGATAAAGATACACATTCCGCTTCCAAAACAACAACAAAAACATTGCGGAGATCACATTGACCTGAAATGTTTCTTCCAGTCTTCAATGGCATTAATTTCAATTTTCCCTAACTCCAAAAAAGAACAAAATTCTCAGACTTTTCCCTGACCTTCACAAATTTGGTTTTATTTTCCCCTGATCACGCTGACGTCAACGGCTCGCGAGAGCTCGTTCAATTTTCGGGAAGTCTTCGGGTGCGAAGAATTACCGAAAATCATTATGGAGATTTACCGAAAATTGACATTGTTCGTCCGACTGCCTGGCTAGTGTTTAAGTTATTAAAAAGACCTACGGGGAACCAGCCGTAACTGGAATTAATTCTAAATTGTTCGTGATTCAATTCTTATCGATTACTTCTCGTTTCAGACAGTCTGCGAGAGCCCTGCGCATTGCTAACTTCTTCCCGTCATCTTCGCTCGTCTTTGAAGCTGGCGAATCAACTTGCTCTCCGGCAGTGACCCGACGGGCCGCTCGGCTAGACGTCGGGCGAGCTTTCGGCTGCTGCTCGGTGTACTTCGTCAAGTTTTTCTCGCGTTCCTGCTTCTTCAATGCCAGGAGCTTATCGCGTTGTTGTTTCAGGTAGTCGGCGCGTCTCTTTAGCTCTTCCTCTGTAATCTCCCGAGTCTGTAACGAAGTAAGGAAAAAGAGCATGTTTGCTCGAGCACCCAGATGACCAGAAGATTTTCTGGTTGCCATGACTATGATACCCGGTACCTTTTTTAAAATAAGAATGTCTCAATTTCGTCGTTTGCCTGATCTTTTGTGATTTCTTTTGTCGGGGGCGACAATGGGAAGCGAGGAATTAAAGGACTCAAAACCCTGCATCAAATCACAAAAGATCTGGCAGACGACAAAAGGTAAGTGAACTTCATTTATCTGGCCTACGAAAACACCATTTGAGATCAAAAGATGCGAAATTCAGTATTTCATGGAGCAATTCTCGCGATCAGTTGACTCAAGCCGTGGTCAGCGGTTACGCGATTCGCGCGACCCGCAAACTAACTAAAGAAACCGCCTGCTAATGTATGAGAACGAATAGCGTATCGTGACCTCACGCGGCTTCAAATAGTCCGGATGGTCTGCCTGTGGTCACACCTTTAAAAATTTCCGCCTGTTTGTATACGCAGATCCCAACCTCGGTTCCAGGGTGTGAAATGTAAAATCCAGTTTGGTTGTATTGTAAAACTCCCTGATGAAATGTGCGTTAGTCACACGAAACGCGTAGGAGATAAAAAAGTTTTAAACTTTTGAAAGTAGTTCGCAGAAGTGCTGCTCACTATAAAAATTCACATACGGTACTGTATTTATAGCCTGCGAACACAGACCGCAGATGGATTTCCAGCCGCTGAGAAACAACATCTGGAAATCAAGGGTTCATGCAGGCTACTGCATTTAGAGCAGCCTCGACGATCTTATAAAAAAAACGCTGAGCGCACAACAACAAAATGCCCCTTCGATGTAGGTGTGTACTGGGTACCAGGTAAGCGTTGTTTTAGGCCCCAGTCACTTAGCAAAAAGTGCGACAAAAAGCGTGACAAAAATGGCAAGCTTACCCGTGCTGGCGTGACTGAAGCACTACTGGCGGCATCTTCCTTAGCACTCTTTAGCCACCCTGCTGCTGCATCAGCCGGCTTGTCAGCTGCTTTCTTTGGCTGTCCCGACAGTGGTGGTAAGCTAGACGTCTTGGTCTCTGGGTGTGTGGGCGATTTAGGTTTTGCAGGGGAGGGCTTGGGTGCTGCTTTGCTCTCAGTAGGGGAGGGCTTGGGTGCTGCTTTGCTCTCAGTAGGGGAGGGCTTGGGTACTTGTTTACTTGCAGCAGGGGAGGGCTTGGGTGCTGGTTTACTTTCGACGGGGGCGGGCGTTGCTGCAGATTGTTTTACTTCATCACGTAATTTTTCTGCCTCAGCCGTTTGCTTCTTTTGTGCCTCTAGTGAAATTTGAAGTGCTTTTTCTAACTCTTCTTGTTCCCTCTTTGCTATTTCCCTTAACCTAAAAATAAACGTGCAAATAAGTATATGAATACTAGTTTCAACTAAACCCCTTAAACGGACCAATCTGGGCGTGGCTCAAGCTCCCCCTGGTGACTGACATTTGCAGACTGACCGCAGACTGCTGACTGCAGACTACGATTGCTTTATTAGCCATTTACAGAGCAAAATAGTGCTGCCCTAAACAGCCAAAGAACAGCTAACCGCAAGCAGACTGCAGTGAAGGCTAACGGCAAGCAAAAGGCAGTGAAAACTAACTGCAAGCAGCCTGCAGTCTGCAAATGTCACACACCGAGCTCCCCCCCCCCCTGAAAGACACCGTTTATCATACCTGATCGGTCTTGACAACCAACACAGTTCGATGATGTCTTTTTTTTTATTTCTTCATGTACAACCCTAGCTAAATGAGACCTTGATGGCTAAAAATATTGGTGTTCCCTCCTGGACACCCTAAGCGAGACCAAAATCTGTAATTTACACCTCTTATACAAGGAGCAGCCTGGTCTCTTTCACATGGCAGTACTACCAAAAGACAGAAGAAAACACCTGGCATAGAGATGCAGAGATAGAGGACCATAAAGAAACAACTGGAGGGATAAGTCATAGAGAATGAGTTCAAGTCTAATGGCCCATCAGCACGACTGTAACGAGCAAGAGGCAAGACAAGGCACTTGCCTCCTCTAGATTTCAGGTGGGAAAACAAGGCTGCTGCCTAAGGAAATTTCTAAGGAGCCCTTCGGGCTCCTAACATCAAAAGTTAGGAGCCCAAGCCAGTACTTTAGGAGCCCAGCCTAAAAGTTGCCATGGTCGATCCTCGGGGGAGGGGGGTGGGGTAAAAGAAAAAAAATCTAGGAGAGGGGTCTGGGGAGCAGCCGCCCTCCCCCCCCCCCCTACCGTCCCCTTCCACATGCACACACATTTTATTTTGTCAGTAGAGCCTTTGTACGTGAACAGAAAACTCCTTCGGACAAGATTTTTTTCTGAAAGCTTCTGAAGGTAACCTCCCTCAAATAGTTGTGTGGGAAATTCCAGCTTTCTTAACTTGAAAGTTTATTTAACTGAGCCCCTCCTTCGATAAAACCCTTTTTACACTGATTGGGTGACATGAACAGGAGTGTGTATATTAGAAAGTTTCTGTAGGCTTAAAATGAGTTTGAAAATCCAACCGGTATATTGTGCTGTGATGAATGTTGGATAAAGTAAGTTAAAAATGTGTAGAACAAATAAAACAATGTTTAATAGGAGTTTTGAACATCCAAAGTTTTGAAGCAAAATCAATGAAGCATGAAGCAGCAAAATTATTATTTCACTTTTGCACAGCAAGCTCACTAAAGAACTTGAATTATTGTTAGTAATTAAGGTTTAACAGAACCAAGATTACAATTTAGCAGGTCTATTTGAAGGTTAAGGCAAAGGTAATAAAAAGTCAAAACACCTGTGTTAACACTTAAATTAAATTCTGATCTTATCTACATTTTCATAATCAGTTGTCAAAAATAGACCAGAAAAACTAAGTTGTGAAAATAAAAACAGTTTCTAGGCTTATCAAATGAGTTGCTTATACAATAGATTTTAGTAGTTTTAAAAACAATTCATGTTATTCAAACTGTTTTCAGCAAAGTTTCTAGCACATTATTATTTTCAAGAGTAATGTTCTCCTTGCACGGTTCAATAACCGAGATAAAACACGAAACAGTTCGAATGAACAAACAAACAAACTTGATCCACAAAAAGCGGTAGCTGATAAGAATGTAACAGAAAAGGCACACATCTTCTGTTGTTATGAAATTAAGCGTTCTCTAAAGTGAAAAAATAAAAGTTTGAGTTAAATAACAAGCTTAATTACAGCAGGACGTAACAAATCGATAATTTCGATACTCGATAAAAATTGATTGTAATCGATCGTAATCGATACTAATTAATCGAGTAATATCGGAAATCGATCGAAATTGATCGTCAACATTTTTGTGATTATCGATTTTAATCGAAAATGATCGATTTCAATCGAAAACGATCGATTTCAACGGATTCATCTTTCCTTGCACGGCCGCGAAGACATGGTGTCTTCCAAATGAGTTTTGAATACAAATGACGGACCTACACACGGATTTACCAAAAATGGTAATGTACAGTATTGTTTCGAATATGGATAGAATTTTTTGAAGGATCTTTAAAGCCATTGAGACGAGCCATCAAATAAAATCAAAAGTTTCGCTATTAGAGGGTCTGAATGGGGGTACCTCGATAACACTAAACACTTAATTTTTAGGCTCTGGAACATGAAACAGTAAAGTTTTAGGCATTTTAACACTAACAGTAAAAAATTCACTGTAACAGTAAATTTTATCCAGAAAGAAACAAAAACGGCTTGACAAAAGCCAACATTGTTTTTTTTTTGTATATCAAGAAGTTATCCGCCATTTTCCGACGATTCCCGATCTTTTCGGAAGATTTCCGAAGACTAACGATGATCACCGAAAAAAAAAGAAGATGATCACCGGGGACTACCGAAGATGTCCGAAGGCTCTCGAAGGGCTCACGCAATCTTAACCGGTGTTACAATGTCGGAAAGGATTATGACTAATGGACAAATGGCATTTAATAAAAAAACAACCATTACTCAGAGAGACATTAAAGGAACTTCCCTTGACCTCTTATAGAAAAGGAAAATCATGAAGACATGCCCGTGAAAGCAAAACTTTAAAGGCTGTGGAACAACACGATGGACACACAGCAGGAGTCGCGTAGGTCCGTCAACCCCCATTTTAATCATGATTTTCGAAGAGCAGGTAAAAATTTACAATGCTATAAGACTGAAAAAACACTCCAAACACTTAACAGTATTTCTTCCGGAAACAGTAAACATTAAAAAATTTACCAATATAACAGCAAACACTAAAAAATGTGGGCAAATAACACTAAACACTTAACCCCATTCATACCCTACTTTTAGCGTGAACATGTGAATAATTAATTCTTCGCTTTTAATTTTCGATATTTCGACGCTTTTGAATATATTTCTTGGCTTCATTTTAGATGAAATTTAATTCGAGAGAAAGTTTCTTTCAAGTTTCTTTCATTTTTCAATCTTTAGTTCGGAATTTTAGGCGGACAGATTTGACACGCACGTGTTGTTATCTGATACGCATCTTGCGGAGATTTTGCTTCGTTGTTTATTAACCGCTTTGTTTTGAGTTGTGTTTATCGATTTAGAAAATTCCTACAATGCTTCAGAAAATACAAAGGAGTATGTTTATTAATATTAAAAGTTTAAGGAAAGTGTAGAAAGCGTTGCTAGTATTCATTTAGTAGCAAGAATTCATCTGTAGTTTTGTAAGCGCGATTTTAGGATTTTCACGCCGTTTCAACCTTCAGGCATCAATGGGTCAATCGATTATGTCGGGATTTTTGTGATTATCGATTTCAATCGATTAAATTAACTAATCAATCGACAAGTATCGATCAATTTCGAGTAGTATCGATTAATCGATTAGCTTTCCGATGATCGATTTCGATCGATTTTGTTACGTCCTGATTACAGTAATTCGTAAGTGTAACATCAAAACATTCTGCACATTATTTTAGGCTTGTTGAAAAGGTTTTTGTATCAAGCTTTTGCAGATTAAAATTGTCATGATCAGACCTGATGCATGAATGGCCAGGAGATTGATTTCACTTTTGTATCCGTAAAATGTTTACTTCACATTCAGTATAAACTCCTCCAAACTCCCCCAAAACATCAACGTAGCGAACGAAACGTGAAGCAGCCCATAATACTATTCATTCTTCATTCCATATTTGGGAGTCAGTCCCAGTCCTAAACAGTCGAAAATAATTGGTTTTCGAAGTTGCACGTATTTATACGCTAAAATTATCTCTATTGTGGACAATTTAGTATTTCCGTTTTGAAATGAAGCGCTTATGGTTTTAAACGGGATATATCTTACGCCAGTGGAACAAAGTTACAAGGAAATTGAAGTCATTAGATGAGAATGGAAAATCTATGCTTAGGCGCCCATCCGGGCTCCTTGAACAAAAATTTAGTCGCCCGCACTCGTAACTTAGGCGCCCCAGGTGACCGGGCGCCCGTTAGGCAGCAGCCTTGGAAAATAATTCCCAGTTGAACGAAATAGATTTTTCTGAAGAAATACCTTATGGCAATGAAAATTTTCTGGGGATCATGCCTCCAGACCCCACTAGTGGCTCATCCCTTTGACAATCACAGATCTTGCTTTGTCTAGAGGAAAGAGATCCCGCGTTCAAGTCCTCCTCCCTGCCACTAGTAAGATGGATTTGTGTTCGGTGGTCCCAACTTCAACTCCTCTACACTTTGTAAATAGCCAACTGGACAGCCTCCTACCAGATGGGATTTTTAACAAACTTCTGTTCTATTTGTAATATTTGTTTGCTTATTTGCAGTGTCCACAATTAGCACAACAGTGCTAAATATTCTGACACTTAAATAAAGTGATTTATTATTCTATTTATTTTAGAAGCCTGGCTATGGTCATGGAGCTTGTCCTGGGTTCAGTAGCATGAAAGGCCCAGAAGTATTTCTACTCCCCCCTGGATGGGATGCTAGTCCATCGACTGGCAATCATGCCTTGACTTAAATGGGTGACCAAAATCACCACTTGAAGCCATTGTAAGACAAGAAAAGAATCACTGACATTGATTCTAAAAAGAAGAGTGTTCACCTGGAACCTTCTTCATTCACTATACTTTCCAGTGTTGGTAAAGGCAAAGATTGCCTAGAGGAATCAGAAATAGAGATACAAAGCATATCATTAAATAACAAGAAAGCAGAATTGAAAGCCTGTCATGATAGTGTAAACTTGAGAAAGGGCCTATGGACAAAGCAAAGGACCCGGATCCTGGTGGATCTGATCAGCAAAATTTGGGATACAAAAAACTGAAAAACAGAAAGGCTGACCGTACGGTTGGATTGAACAATATATATATTTTCCAGTGTGCATGTTTTTGGCAGCATTTCTGGGGCAGAAGTGGAGTTTGCTGTAAAAGTATAGCTTCTGAGAAGTGAAAATTTGAGGTGCAATGTAGAAGTGGAGTTGAGAGGTTTGTGTGAGTGCAGTTTTGTGAACTAGAAGTGAGAAGTTTTGAAGTGAAAGCATAGAAACGCAGTTTTTTCTTACTTCGTTGCTCAGCTAAAATTCGTCCAGCAAAACACCACGGCAGTAAAATACCTTGATGCTTAATACAAAAAACTTACTAATTTTTTTGGATTTTCCAACCAATAACAACATGACAAAATCTTCAGGATGTTGGATAGTTACACCACTACTGTGAAACTAAACAATTTTTTTTATATAACCCACTGATTAAACTCAAGAAAAGCAATTCCAGTTTTACCTCTCACTTTCTTCTTCAGATTCTGCTATTGTCTTCTCAAGTTCCTGCTCTGTTTTTCCCTTGGCATCTTTATTTTTTGATTCATACTCTTCCTTTGATCTCTTCAATACTTCCTGCATAATAGCATCTTCATCCACGTTTGGGGCAACTGCAGGGGCGGCACTGGGTGATGCAGCTGGTACAGGCACTGGCATTTGAGTCGGCATTGGCATCGGCATTTTGACGTTGTGTAGCTGTTGAAGAAGCTGCAGGGCCTGCAGCTGAAGCTCAATATTTTTCTGAATCATTAATCGCTTGAACACCTCATAATCCTCAGCAGCCCACATTTGATCAAACACATCCTTTGTAATAGGGAAAGACAAGACTTAGGGTCAGAAACTTTCAGAATGGAGATTGTACCTTTTACAGATATGCCAACCAAAAAAAATCTAAATCCAAGAAATTACAGATTATGTGTTAAGGCATCTCTTCTTGAGCCCCGAAACCGAAGTTAAAAATAGGTCATCAAAAATTGGCCAAAATAAGTGTGTAGACAAATATTTCATGCATTTTTCTTAACATCAGGGAGATTTGGTGACCTGTATGGGAGATGGTCTGTATCTGGGAGACTCCCGGATAATGTGGGAGAATTGGATAGATTTGCTCAGGGGTTGAAATTTGTTTTGGAATCGAGTGGCCCATGAGGCTAGTGCTAATCTCCAGTTTCCATAGCACAAATGGACTAGGGGAATTGCGACTTCCCTCTGATTGGGATGCCCGGGACTCCACTGCAAGTTTACCACCTACCCCCATTCTTTAATTCCTCAACCCATTAATTTTATTCACCTGGCTGGAGAGAGTATTAAAGTGACCCTGGCCGCCATGGTTTGTAGGGCTTGACACTAACTTTTTACACCTCATTGCACTCTTGGCGGGCATGCACCCCGCAGAGAACATTTTGAAATCTAGGTCTAAGCTCTGAAACAACATTTTCAGCATTTTCTAATGAGGTATTCCTTCAGATAAAGCAATCTTGTTCAACTGGGGATAATTTTCCTACCTGAACTTATTTTGTTTTTAATTTATGGGTTAAAATCTAGACGAGGCAAGTGGGACTCATCTTGCCTAATGTTAGGTATGGCCCTGGCTTTGCAGGGCTTTCAACAAGATTAGCTGGCACCTCCTGGAGCTCTGGTGGGTATTCTGAGGTGAATCACCAGCAAAACTTATTGCTCTCTGACGGGTGCTGTACAAGGGCAGTCACCTACTTCAAATCTGATTGAAAGCCCTGGCCTTGAGGCTGAAATTAAACTGAGATGAAAAGAGAAGAAAGAAAAAGTAACTATGACCAGGGTACCTCATACTTACTCTATTTATACCATGAAATTGTGGACTGCCACTTCCGTCTTTACATGCTGTCATGAACTGTTCCTCTGATATTCCGACATCCTTCAGAAAGCTTGCCAATAAAGTTTCGACCTGCAACATAAAAAGTAATAATAATAAACTAGGAAAACAACTTGACCACTCTTTGATTTACAAAGGATAATTAACATACTGTATTTTCTCAATTACACACCAGACCCCGATTGAATGCCATCCTCGTATTTCATGCCAGGTCGAAACCGCTAATTTTGAAATAAATGCCAGGGCATTTGATCCAGCTCCAGGTATTTATTTGCAGTTGAGCT
Organism: Meandrina meandrites; assembly: GCA_963693305.1. NCBI lineage: Eukaryota > Metazoa > Cnidaria > Anthozoa > Scleractinia > Meandrinidae > Meandrina > Meandrina meandrites. The sequence goes on from OY855909.1 coordinate 26,548,408, forward strand.
AAAAAGTACATACCTTATACTCACTAAATTTCGCAAGTATTACATTTCATGAAAAATCAAGAGCCATATTTTGCAAGTATAAAATTTTGCGATTTTGACAGGAAGGTAGAATTGGATTGTATTAAATTTCACGATCTTTTCTATTTTTCAACCTCAGAACTGTAACAACATAAATTATATGATCGCCATCATAAACAATAGCAAACAAAATGGGCTAAATATAACAAAGCAAAAGGTATTCCACAGTCTAAATAGAACTTAGCAGCAGAGGACAGTTCAGAATGCGAGAATGATGCAGTGGAAGATAACTGATGGGTAAAATAAAAAAAAAACGGCTAAACATGAAGCTGAGACATGTTGAAATAACAGTATTAATAAAAACAATAGCTTGAACTTCATTATTTTATTGATATTCTTGATATTAAATTTTGTGATTTTAATTTTCACGTGTCATATATTTCACGAGTATTAAATTCTGCAATTTTTTCAAAATTGTGAATATCATGAAATTTAGTACAACTGTACTCACAAAATTAAGTGAGAAAAACAATGCCGGTGGGGGGCATTTAATTGAGAAAATATGGTACTAAGTGGAAAGTAAGATGGTTGCACCTGTTTAATGTATGCTCATTGACTTTAAGTCCTTCTCTACACTCAGCTGCTTTTATTTACAAAGTACTCGAAACAATCAACATTAATTATGAGGCAAAAGTGAATAAATTATAACATTTTCTAGCGATCTTGCTAGAATTCTATGATATAATCATAAGAATAAGCTTTAGCTGATTAAATCTAAAGCTGAAGGTTGGTTGGCAGAACAAAAAATTTTTGGAGTACTGCATTCGTGAGTCGAGTATTTGTAATCGAATGCGTCATCTGGTGTACACAGTGTACATTAGATCTTGTACTAGTGGTAAAATTAATAATTTCGGTCTTTATTTTGGCTAAGTGAATATGCTGTTTAGTCTTGAATCCGCAACAACAATGACTCCAGTCGCTACATTTTATATTTTAGTTTCAAATACCCATTAGAAAAAGGCTTAATGTTTGACAATTACATGTCTTGTATTTTCCTGTGTGTCTATGTTTCCTGGTTTTTAATTTGACAGCAGAAAAAATATCAAGCTCAAGTGATCCATTTCAAAGATATAACAGGAATGAGGAAAATTATATCGCTTCGATTACTGAGGAATAACCTTGTAATATTTGTTAAAGCGAGACAGATAGGCCTTGGCGTTTAAAATCATTATATTTTTTATAACATTGCGGCGAAAGAATATTTAAAAGTTAAAATTTGACAGATCATTAAGGACTTACGTTGTTAATGAAAACGTTTGAGATTTTTAAAAAAATATATAGTTGGAGATTTGGAATAAAACGACGCACACAGAGCTAGTAAATAATACCTACCATTCCTTTGTATTTGTTGTGTATTTCCTGGTATGCTTCATGGTTTTCACCGTCGGCATCGAATACTGATGAATTGAAAAACAAAATTCAACAAGAAGCGATTGAAATACCAATTTGGTATTAAACTGCAGCATGCATTGCCGAACGTATGGAGGCCGTAAAAAAGTCTAAAAATACAAGAAAAATACTTCGTACCTAGAGAATTCTGTTCTATGAAAGTACGCACTGGAGAATTCCATATTGGGGAAGTTAAAAAACCGATAACGGCATCGAAGATAAACTCCCTTTCAACAGCAGACATTTTCTCTGTTCTAACACTGACGACCTCGTTTGCACTTCCTGTACCTTGGAAACTGCCTCGCTGTGGTGAGAACGTAAAAATATCCAAGGGGGAAGGGTATCACATTACATAAATGAGGAAGTATAGGGAATTCACAGATAACGTTAGTAAAGCAACAACTCGGTAGGACATTACACTTTTAAAGATATTTAATATCAACATGATTGTTATGAAGAACTGTAAGCTAACATTATGTCTTTACAAGTTGTTTGTGAAGTTTCAAGCTAAACCTCCCCTACTTGGGATATTTTGTCATCTAATGGTTAGTTACCATTCTCCTACCTGGTTACACAAGTTGACATGGAGGCGACCGTTCCACGAAATTTTTCCTGATTTTTGACTGCAGAATGTTGAAAAGAAGATCCGAGTCAACGGACATAACACCTCTTGTGAACAGTGCAGTTGAGAAACTACAAGAGTTAGGTACTGATTGTAAAATAGCGTTGATTTCAGCTGCAATTTTGCTGTTGGTTTGTGACAAGCAAATCGTGTTTGTTTTGAATAACTCCTCGACTGTCAGCTGAAACTTTTGATGTTTTTAGGACAACATGTTAGGGCCAGTAGACAAGGCGTTGAACCAGTGGATACTTCCGGAGTGGACGTTGTCGTTAAAGCTCTCAAAGATCTGGTAATTTTATACTGGACGTTGCAGGATAAGTCATAATTAGTTGCAAAATCATTTACGCTGTGTCTAGATGTCCGGCAGCCGGATAGGTTTTTCAGAATACTCTATGTCCGGCAGTACGAAATATTGTACTGCCCTAACCAACAAATAAAAGCTAACCGCAAGCAAACCGGTGGGAAAGCTAACCGCAAGCAAACCGGTGGGAAAGCTAACCGCAAGCAAAGCGGAATGAAACCTAACCGTAAGCAAACTGGAGTAAACTTGACTGCCGGATATTAAAAAACCTGTCCGGCTGCCGGACATAGAGACACTTCGAATCATTTAAGCTTAAGTTTTCAATTGCTGTCCGACAGACTAGTTAGGTACTAAGCTTAATTAGATCGCAAAGCTAGTTTAGATTATGAGGATTTGTCTTACCCTCTGATTTAGAATGTACAACAAGAGTGATTAATATTTATTGCAAACATTTTTTTATGACTACACTGTATTTTGCATTATGTAAAATGTGAGTATAGCATTTAGTGAGGTTGTGTCTATCCTTCCTGTGATTCCTGTTAAATTTCCAAGGGAATAAATTTGCTGCTTTGGGGAATGAATATATCACTCCACGGAGATATGAACCTGTGAACACTTGCGGTTAGAATGCAAAAGCATGAATTGTAACGACGAAGTTTATAATACAGTCAACTCTCGCCTTGTGGACACCCGGCTATTACGGACACTATATTACAGACAAGATTCAGATTCCCGGCTATAGAGGTTTGACCGGAAATGACTCCCACTATTGGACTCTTGCTAATATGGACTCTAAACAAAGTCCTGGCATGTCCGCTATAACGAGAGTTGACTGTAGTTTGTTTCACCAGTTTGCATGCAACAAGCTGAAAGATTAACATATCTTAACAAGCTCCAACGATCTGTCACCATAAACCACAAAACAAAAAGAACAAAAGTTTCTGTTTTTAATAAACACTTGCCATTATGTAACATGTTGCAAACAATCTGTCAACTTTTCCACAGGAATGCTGAATCTGTGCCCATTTTTCTTCCGCTCCCATTGTACAGTTCCAGAAAATATCCATACCCCCACCACGGAGGGAATTCCAGCTAAGACCCCCCACCTCTCCGGAATTTCCATTTTTGTGAAGGAAAATAAACCCCCCCTCCCCTCCGGAATTTCCAAAAGTTTCTTTCATACCCCCCTGTCCCTCTGGAAAAAGCAATTTAAAAAGAAATTGTGCAAATGTTCTAAACATTAGGCCGCCTTCCATTGTAAACATCGCTATAGTGTTCAACCGATCGATCAAACCATCTTAACGATACCTACTGTTGAAGACAAAAAATACATCAGTAATTTCTTCAAAAGTAAGCAGAAAAAATATCTGGTAGTCACTTGTAAAATTACCTTGATGTATAACAATCCATCCCCTTTCATTCCAATCCAAAAGAAAACCGCTAAATGTATTAGAACATGGATTGAAAACTGTTGACAACATTCACCGTAAACATGATCACAAAATCGCAAACACGCTCGCAGAGAAAGCCAAATTGACCAGGAAAATTGTAAACAAATTGCCAGAAATAACAAGAACAAGATATTCTTGGGTTTCTGAAATTGTTGTAAACACTATTTTCATCATCAATAAACAGAAAAATGTTCGCAAACAAGGACGACTTTCTGTCGATCGAACGCGAGAAACAAACAACTCTAGTCACCAGTGCATTTCGGTCAAGCCATGTGACAATTTTACTTGGACTGGTACAAGTAATGGCGGTCGCATTCATGGAACAACATGGAGGATTTCTGCGAACTTGCAATTGTTAGCTTTCACTGTGCTTTCAGGAAGAAGAAAACCTGTTTAAAATGTAATATGGTCATGTATCGAAAACCTAGGCTGCTATTTTTTCTATGTAAAAGATTTTCAGAGTAGGTAAGAAACGATTTTGAAACAAATTTGCATGGCATCGAACTTGACCATCTGGAAACGTAAATGCACTAACAACCCCCCTCCTCTCCGGAATTTCCTGGGCCTTTGACCCCCCCACCCGTCTGGAATTTCCAATTCCCTCGATGGTGGGGGTATGGATATTTTCTGGAACCACACATTTACAATTCCTTGAAGCATTCAACATTAAAGATTCTTTAATTCACCTGATGCAAAATATTTGTGGTCTCAATGAGATCTTTGATTTCATATCTCGAAGGCAAGATGTAAAGACTTCCCGCAGGTGGCTAATCTGTTTTGCCAAACAATACTGAACAGACTTTAAATATCTCCCATCATTGTGATTATTTGTGTTTAATTTTTGTAATATATTTAGGAAACAGAAAGATTAAAACTTCACGAGTTACTGGAGACAGAAACAATCACTGCTAGTGTTTTACGTTACAAGCTACAATACTTCCCAAGTGATATAAAATCTGAGATACAAGGTATGATTTGGTATTGCCCAGGCTCCAGTTGTTCAAAGGATGCATAATGCTATCCACTGGATAAATTGCTATCTAGTGGATAGCGTAATTTGCTTTGCCAACACTTATCCACAGTTAGCAATTTACACGGCGGATAGCATTATTCACCCTTTGAACTACAGGGCCCAGGTTGTTAATATACACATCACAAGTGCAATTAAGTTGGATACCCGCTGAGATGGATGACTTAAATTAAATTAAATTAAATTACCTTATTACACATGATTTTTGGGACAACATAATTTTGCCATTTTGAAAGAGTGATATCCCACAACACTTTACTTTCACAAATTTATAGAATTTGTTCAACATTTTCTTTTTTAAATAAATCATTATCCTTTTTTGCGACATCAAATTTTCATGTTTTGATAAAGTTCATGAAAAAAATCATGAAAACCTGATGTCATGAAAATTTTGTTAAATGTAAAATTTTAATGCTGGCAAAATTTGTTTTCATGGGAATCTGATTCCAAATAAATTCCATATTAAAATCAGTTGGACCAGATTAGTCAACAGTCTGCTATGTACAGGTAGTTATTTCATTATTTTGTGTAATTATGTTTTTAGCTGCCGTTTATTCAGCAAGACAGTCAAATGAAGCAGAAATCAAGAGACTCAAGGTGAGCCTAATGCTCCAAATGTGAACTTTCTAAATTTGTAACAGCAATTTCTGTGATACATTTTCATTAAAAATTTTAGCAGCTACAACCTCCGACAAAAATAGTTGGGAAGGTCGAAAATGAACGCCTTGATTTCAACAACATTTCAATAGATCTAATCTATAGGTACACACAAAGTGTTTATGAGCCCCCCTCTACCCCATATCAATGTTGAAGTATTAGTGAACATTCGTGATAGGCAATATGGTGTGATAAAAGTCTCGTGGTATACCTCAACATTGAATAAGGGGGAGGGATAGAGAGAAATAAGAAACCTTCCCAACATTTTTGACGGAGGTTGTAGTTAATGTGTTGGATGACAACCTTATTGTTGAAAAATCCACCAGCTAAGAAAAATTGTCCTGAAAGATAAAAAAACACTTATTCCTCACGAACGCAAGTCCTGAAAATGGACCTTATATTGCCCTGGATATTCTTTACAATTTCTTAAGATCAGGTATCCTGTAATATAGAATGTGTACAAATTGCTATGCATGCATTGCTTGCCTTTTATACTAGTATGATAGGCCTGCAATGTGTGCAAACGGTTACAGCCACAGAACCCTCTGCATGCATTGCATGCCTATGTTGCTGGCCAGATTATTCATTCCTGACAAATTTTCCAGACAAAAAAGTTATTCTGGCTCTAAACACTCACCCTTGTTAGACTTGTCATTAATCACAAATATTTTATTTTGTACATCTTGATTTTTTTAGACCCAACTCAACACCATAATCAAGAACATCAAGTCATTACAGGACAGGCACCAAGATCTTGCAAAAGAAAATGCAAAATTGGAGTAAGCTGTGAAATTAACTGTTGTTTCCAAATCCATAGTTTTTTTTACAGTTATGAATAACACATGAAATACACATCTGATATCTCTTTTTGACACTGGTTTTCATAAATTTTGCCTTTTTTAGGCCAGAGAGAAATGACATGCAAGCTGGACATGATGAAATTATTGCACTTCTTAATCAGAAGATGGCTGACAAAGCCAGGTAATAAAATCACAAAATATAGTCAGTGGACTTTTTATGATTTAATTTCCTGGTTCTGGGATGTGCAGTGGCTTAATGGTTACTGTGCTGAACTCCAGATCGAGCGGTTCAGGTTCAAGCCCTGGCTGGCACACTGTGTTGTGTTCTTCGGCAAGACACTTTACTCTTGCAGTCCCTTTCTCCACCCAGGTGTATGAATGGTTACCAGCGAATTTACTGTTTAGGGTAACCCTGCGATGGACTACTATCAATGCATCCCATCTGGGGTGAATAGAAAAATTCCTCTAGAGTCACTTCAAGCTATGGAAACTGGGATATGATGGGCCACTAGGCTTATAAATATGTAGACTTTACCTTACTAAGAATGGCTAAATTAATTAATACTGTGTTCTGTAGAGTACAGTCATATTTTATTGTGTTGTCATTTAATATTTATGTTTCTTCTTCATGTTAACAGCAAACAAATTACTCTTAATGAGACCCGTGACAGACTGAGAGAAACTTATAAAAGGGTGAGAGGATTTGTAGAATGTTTTACATTGTTTTCTAACAACGGAGGGATAAGTGCATTCATTTGATAGCACCTTTAAGTTAATAACTTTATGCTGCTGAAATAATCAGTGGATCTCTGATTGATTGTCGGCCGACTGTTGGCCGCATATTGGCCGACTGTGCGGACTGTTGGCCTACTGTTGACTGACTGTTGACAGACAGGTTTTTCTGGGAGCTGTTTTTCACTCTTATTAACAATTGACTGACTATCTGTGTATGGATAGATCATAATTTTTAAAATTATTTTTCCATTGATATAGATTATTGACCTGGAAGACTCCATTGTTCAACTGAAAGAGGACTTGGTTCATGAACGCGAGGAAGCAAGGCAGGAGAAAGAGAAACTGAAACAGTCTGTGGTAATTAATCAACAGTGCATGTTATATTTTTAATAACTGCAGCATACACACACAAAATTAAAAAGAAACTTGTAATACAACTGCTTACGCTGATGACAATTATACTGGAGCTACTTACATTACGAGCTACTTACATTACGCTAATAACAACACTTGAGCTACTTATTAAGTTAATTGCAGTGCATGTTAACTTACAGTCTGTTATTAGTTCTGTGTATTTGTGATACAATTTTCATGGTGAACCAGGGTTCAAAATAAAATTTCGTTTTTAGCTTGAATATGTCGGCTTTTTTTGTCAAGGCTCATTTTTTTCCCGGCTAGATCTAGAGCCATGCGTTTTCAAGGGACACAATCCATATGTATACATGACGTACCCATAGGCTTGCAATGCATTCTGGGGCGATTTCAATTTAGTTTTCCGAACTGAAAATATTTTACGGCAAAGCAAAAGAATGGATTGGAGCAATTTGACTTCTTTTCTTATTTTGAATGTTTGAGAAGTAAAACCCTAAGTAGGGTTTTATTTAGGCAGTCTTTAAACGAATTATTTTTATAGGTTAAGTAAGCATAATTTAATAGATTTTTAACTTTTTACCTTTTATCCTTTTATATGATGTATTTTTATTTTTATATTGTTATATATATTTTTCTTTTTACAGGACCCCTTTGATAACAGTACGCATGTACTGAAGGGCCATCCTGTTTAAAAATTCGTTATTATTATTATTATTATTAATATAATTTTCTGGAGGGACACAATACCTGAGAAGGTGGGGCGGCCCGTTATTCATCTTAACACAGAAATGAAGTTGCCACATTGGCCACTAAACCGCAAAACCCAGGGGTGCTTACCATTTACATGGAAAAACCGGAAATTCCAGTTGGAAAATCAAATGGTTCGCATCATTCTGTTTGGAACGTTTTGCAAATTATGGGCTTTAGGTTGTGGTTTTTAACTTTTCGTCTTCCTTTCAATCTAGTCAGTGCAGATGGATAATCTTTGAACCTTTTGTTTCTTTCGTAAAGCCAAAATCAGTTATGAAATGTTTCCGCATGAAATTTCCAACCGGATAGTTCGTGTAAATGGTAAACACCCCGGAAGTTTTAGTCGCCAAAGATGAAATTTTGGTCGCATTAGCCACCAGTGAGTCGCACTTTCTAACCCTGTAGCTGCTTTATTGTCTGATATAAAATGTTTCCTTCAACTTACAGCAACTTTGATTTCAATTGGCCGATCAAGGCATGATATTTAATATTTCTTCGGTGAAAAGTAGCCGGCAAGTGTGGTCAAAGTGCCGGCTACCGCCGACAGCCGGCTGCTATTTTGAACCCTGTGAACGAGAAATGGTAACCTTGAAGATACATTAGTATTAAGAGAGACCTCAATTTTAATGAGCCTCTATATGTCAAAGCCCCTGCTACATGTATAACCTACTTGGCTGGTTAACAATAAGGCCAGGTAATTTATGGATTCTAACATCAAGACTGATGCTGACTGCTCTCGCCTTTTTGATTCATTGTTCTTGTTCTTGTAGCACAATGCCAAAGGGTAACAAAGATCAGTACTGAATAACATTCAATATAAAATCAAAGTTTTTCCCAAAAAATAGTACAAGTTGTAAAAAAGTATTAAAAAAACAAATCAATCTAACAGTTGGGTATTATTAATTCATTTGAAGGCTGACACCCAGAAAAAAGCAGAGGAGCAAAGGCTTACAAATATCGAAAAGAGAAAGTAATGTATACTGCTCTTCATATATATTTTTTTATATTTATATATAAAGTGGTTTTTTTTGTACAGATTAATTAATTAATTTGCTTTATAAGTACTTCAGGGAGGCGCGGTGGCCTAATGGTTAGTGCGCTGGACTCCGGATCGGGCGGTCCGGGTTCGAGCCCTGGCCGGGGCACTGTGTTGTGTTCGTGGGCAAGACACTTTACTCTCACAGTGCCTCTCTCCACCCAGGTGTATAAATGGGTGCCGGCGAATTTACTGCTGGGGGTAACCCTGCGATGGACCAGCATCCCATCCAGGGGGAGTAGAAATACTCCTAGTTGCTTCATGCTACGGAAACCGGGATAAGCTCCGGCCTGATGGGCCTCTTGGCTTGTAAGCAGACTTTACCTTACCTTATAAGTACTTCATGGATGAATGGTTGTTTTTCCATCAGGGAGATTGACAAATTGCAAGAAGAATTAGTGGACAGTGAATCAATTTTAGACTCAAAAAGAAAGGTATCTAGTAATAATCTATATATGCTGAACAAAAGAAATAAGTTTTAAAAATTTAAAATCAACTGAAGTTGGTGTTTACCTCTAAGAATAATACTCCTGGATATTGTTCCATTGTTTTAACGACCACCAAATCTCATACATTTATATATGTGAGACTTACAAAATTATATTATAACATGATGTAATGTATATGAAATGATTCATGTATGAACATATATTATAACATGATAACTATTTTCATTAATAGTGTATTTTTAATTATTAAATAAATATTATTAGAAAGTTTGTACTACATATTATGGTTAGTTTACTTAACAACTTGATGGTTTGTTTGTCTAGATCATTCGAAAGTTTGAAACATCCCGCAACCGCCTAGAAGCCCAAGAAGTGCAGTTGAACAGACAACTTCAGAAAGAAATCAAAGACAACTCCGTTCTCACACAAGAGGGGTAGGTAAAATGAATAATTTACTGGAATATTGAACTTCCATTATTTACTGTAAAAAAATGGGTGGAATTACTATTGCAAGATCATTTCTGCGGTAAGAATTTGTCACCACTTAGACTTTCTAGAAGTCATTCACTTCTTGTGTAACGGAGGCAGCGTGGCCTAGTGGTTAGGGCGCTGAACTTGTAATCCAGAGGACCCGGGTTCAAATCCTCCTTCCTGCCACTAGATGGATTTGTGTTCGGTGGTCCCAAATTCAACTCCTCCATGCTTTGTAAATAGCCAACTGGTCAGCCTCCTACCAGTTGGGATTTTTAATAAATTTCTGTTCTATTTGTAATATTTGTTTAATTATTTACAGTGTCCACAATTAGTACAACAGTGCTAAACACTCTGACACTTAGATAAAGTAATTTATTTATTTATTGCTGCCAATAGGCAGCTTTCATATTCTTGAAGGCATTTGAGATGTTTTGTTCGTTCGTTCTATCGGATCGTGAAACAGCCTATCAGCAATCCCCTTTCAAATACGAGCCAGCCAATCAGCAGTTCCCTTATATTCGATGAAATTCACATGTGCTCCGTTTTGAAGGAAAGTTCAATGGCGTCTCGAATGGTGAATTCAGGACGGTGTTTATCCCCTCTTGTAAATAAGAAACACATTTTTGAAGTTCAAAATGGAAAGAACTAACCCTAAATAACACTCGACCGGCTAAAAATAGGACACCAAGGTCTTCTCAGAGCTAAACAGCGATGAAGCAGAACAGCACTCTTTGTATTTGGCCGAAAATTAATCAAGGTTTCAACAATGCAGCTCGTACAAAGTCAAGCTCAAATAGATGGTAAATGTCTTCAAATGTTGATTTGCTTTATAATCGTTAAGCTGATTTCTTGAAACTGGATTCAATAATTTGGAAATTTATGCTTTGTTGGTTTCCGTGAGCATCTGGAGAAACATAATGTATGCGAGTGTTCCCGCACGCAACAGTGATGCAAGGAAGTCGAAAGTCGTTTGCTTCTAAAAGCAAATGTACAGTGCTTATTTAAATAAAATTTGGCCGACCTTTTAGTTTTATTTTAATTTGTATTTGTCATTTGTAGTGTACATTATGGAAGCGCCGTTGTGTAAAACCTTGAGAAATGTGTATAATCGGATTGAAATTTGATACAAACTTTATTGACATGCGTGAGATATTTATGAAATTAATTTTCTGTACGTTCAAATATTCTTGAAGTGTTACGGCAGCACTTCACTTCTCATTGAGAACTGCTAGTTTATTTATTTATTTATTTTGTTTCCAGTTGGTGAATCACTGGCTAAATTTCATTCAGCTCCCTATAAAGTTGCGGTGTTTACAGATTCTTGTAGTGCTCTCTGATGGGTGCTGTACAAGAGAAGCCACCTGCTTAGAATTCTATTGAAAGCACTGACCTTGGTGTCTTTGACTGTGCATTCACTTATTTGAATAATTAAAAAATCTACTGCAGTAAGATTTGTGTACATTTTGAGTGTGCGCCTTGCCAGTGCTTACAGGCTATACAAGCAGCCTTCACATTAATTTGATCTTTTATACATGCATCTCAACAATGGTGGAAATTGTACAGAGAAACTTTGCTCATTCTAGTACAACTTACAAGGGAAGATGTTTTTGTACATGCCTGTTAATTGACTGTAATTATCATGATGGTAAACTGTATTATTGCACTTCATTTCAGGATGAAAATTGTCAAGGAGCATAATGACATGGCTGGAAGCTTGGAAGAGAAAAAGATATCATTAATAACACAACTGGAAATGGTATGAATTTGAAATCAGAATCTTACAGAGTTCTTACGTGGACTGCAATCTTTTGCAGAACACCGCTGATGAGGGCTTGACTGCACATGTGGAAATGTTATTTAAGATTCAAATCCAGAAATCAACAGAGTCAAGAGTACTTCTCTTATGGTTCATTTATCTAGTTAACCCTAAAATACCTCAGTCCGTTACCCCCCCCCCCCCCCTCCCCTCCCTCAACCCCTTCTAGGAGTTCAACCCCCACCCCTCTGTTGAGCTCCCCTTCCCTTAAACATAGTTAGTAGTTAGATGATAAATATTTTAATAATCTATGAACAGGGAAATAAGGCAACTTATGCCTATATAGGTATTTATCGACCACACTAATTATAATTGCTGAATAGACGTTTTGTGAAAATGTGCTATTCTCTATTTTCCAATTGCACAAATACACTTTGTTTGCCCCCCAAATTTTGCAGAAACTATTGTTTTCAAATTCTCTTTCATAGAAAAGTTGGCATGGTTGAAACTTATTAATCTTTCTTCAGTTTCATTTATTGTTCAGTGGCAAGGATGGTACATTAATTTTGTATGTTGTACAGACATCAGCCCATGAGCAGTCTCTTAGCTTAGGGCTTGTTCAGGGGAGGGGGATGGGGAAGAAGACAGAATGGGAAAGGTTCCCCCCCCCCCAATCCCCTTTCTCTATCCAATCCCAGACAAGACCCAGCTTGCAGGCTACATGTATGTGGATATTAAATTATCTAGAAATATTGCAATGTTATTTGCATGTTCCTTTTCCAGTGATTGTAGTGATTCAAGAGAATGATGATGAAGTCAAATTTTCTTTGATTAGATTAAAGGCAATCTAAAGCAAGCAGAGGAACAAGACAGACAACTGACATTTGAAAAGAAATCTCTTGAAAAAGGTGAATTTAATGTTTTTTAAGCTGTTTGTAACCACAACAAATAGTTTCCCAATAACACCCCCCCCCCCCCCCCAACTCAAGAAAAACCGCATTTTTGATTACCAAACTAGGATGCTCATTGACCACCGTCCAAGATAACATGATTTGTGTTGTGTTTCATATTGTTCTGTTTAGAGAATGATCCATGTATGTTTTTTTTGTGCTCCTTAAATTGCTCAAAGGCAAAAATATCTTTCCAATACAAGCCCAACTATTTTTGAAATACAAAATGCAGCCATCCCATAGTTAAGCCCATCAGAGGAGCCTTTTTGAACAGTCAAATACTTGTTGTAAGCTGATGGCTTATATTTTTAAGGTATGTATATGTATTACTTGGCATAATATTGAATAATAATAATAATAATAATAATAATAATAATAATAATAATAATAATAATAATAATAATAATAATAATAATAATAAACCTTGAATTCATTTTGTTTCCTGTAGATCATGCAGTTGCTCTTGAACTTAAAGAACAAGATGCTGAGGTGGTGCGACAACATGAACGAATGTGAGTGGCCTTTGAGTTGAGTTTCTTCAATCTTTGTTAAATGCGATTTAGAGGAATCAGTCAATCGATCGATCAATCAATCAATCAATCAATCAATCAATCAATCAATCAATCAATCAGTCAGTCAGTCAGTCAGTCAGTCAGTCAGTCAGTCAGTCAGTCAGTGGGTAAATCAAACCTTTCCCTTAAAAATGGTTTTAAGAGGAATGTTTGTAAGAAACATTTGCTTCATGTGTGCAAAGATGGTTTCAAGTGTTGTATTTCTGCACCCTCAAGAATAATACAAGACATAACAATTTTAATGCAATTTTAATGTTAGTTAGTCCATGGTGTACCCAGTGGGAAAGCCCAAGGGACACTTAAACTTGAAGCCTTGTGGTCACAGATGATATGAATATTTAGCCTCTTTTTTTCAATGTCCAGTCTTGCCAGAGCCAAGGAGTCTTTGCATCGACAGAACGAGGAGTGTGCCAGGGTTAGATCAGAGAACATGGAGCTGGAAGAAGAGATGAACCAACTGGAGGAGAGTCATAAGTAAGAATAAAAACAGTGATCTTGGGCCCGTTCCAAACGCCGCTCCACTCATGTGCCGAACCTAACTCAGTAAGGTTCGACCTTGGAGCGACTTTGGAGCGACAGCTGATTCAAACGGCGTATTTGTGTCGAACTTAATTCGCGGAAACAAGTCATTAACAATAATAATGTTGACTGAACGTTTGCGTTGAGGATGATAAAAGGTTTTTGCAGTCGAAATCAGCAAACTATTACGCAGGTTTTGCTATAATAATAATATTTTCGGAAAAGCAAACTCATTCCGCGAGATTTATATTATTTAAACTGGTTTTCTCTCGAGAATTAGTTTGTAAATGCTAATCTACAAATCTGATCTTACAAATTGGGGAAACAGCAAAAAGGAATTACCACCAAAACAATTTCACCATGAAGTTCCGCTTCTCTTGAGTTGAAACATATTTAAAAGATAAACAAAATACGAGCCCGGTGAGTGAAGTAATTTCCCCGGAATTTTATGCCGTCGTGTTTCATGCATGACTGGTCAGACCTAGTCACGCCACTCCACTTTAGACCAATCATGAGCGCTGTTATATCGAAAATACATTACAGTAATTCATGCATTAGGTTCGGCAAATGAAAAGAACGCCATATGAATCAGCCGCCGCTCCAATGCCGCATAGTGCGGCAGACCCTGCCGAACCTAACGTTGTTTGCCGAACCAAATTAAAACTGCCGGACCAAATTGATTCAAACGCCGCTCTTCTGCCGTACTTAATTCACCAGTTAGGTTCGGCACATGAGTGGAGCGGCGTTTGGAACGGGCCTAAGTGTGATTTCCTCTTACAGTATCAAAACAATGTCAAGATAGCATTGTCCTGATGAACCACCAAATTCTCAGAACTATCGTTAAAAGTAATGTATTGTTATCTGTAGTGAGAATTTATACTTTAATACTGGGAATTACATGACATGCTTGAATATCCCCCCTACTGACTAAAATTAAGGTCTTGTTTCTGTAATAAAAGTTTTAACAATTTGCCCGATTTAATGGTAAATGCGAGCAAACATTAGATGCCTAGTGGTAACATCATTTTTAGCGTGTGAGTTGGAATAAACTTGACGGAGGACAGTCGGTTTTCTAAGAGATTTAGTTTTGAAAAAAAAAAACTACAAAGTGTTTGATCGATGTTTTTACGTGAATTTTCATATGAAGTTAAAAATATGCAAAGGCTGGAATCATTTAATTAGCTAAAGCAATAGTAATTTTAAGACCTAAAGTCAAATACTCTTTTCTTCTTAGAGCAACTGTGGACGTGTACAACAAAGAAATCGAAACATCTAAAACTGCATTAACTGCTGAAAGAAAGGACAGGTAAGTTAGAGTTGTTTGATTTTCTCGCAACAGCAAGTGGCTGGGCGATTAGTCTTTGTAAGAGGGTGAAAATTGCTCGAGTCCATCCATGGCTATTGTTGGCCATGGCTATCGTTGCTAAGCAGTGCACATGATCTATTGTAATGACATCATCACGACATGACAATTTTTGAGCATCAGAGGAATTATTTAAATGGATGATAAATCTATGTTATAAGACATTCTGCCATTTGTGGGGTGTATGTCTTGTTGGATTTTAACGCCAGTTTGAATTTGACAGAGTCATTTGTGGCATAGCCCTTGGTGATATCAGTTCAATCATTTAAAGTGAGATTCCTAATTTCTGGTCCTTAGACAAATCCTACAGACTAAAAGAGACATCGTCACGAAGGAGTCAAACGAGTTTAAGGGTGAATACGGCCGCTACATGGCAACCATGTCCAAGAAAGTTACCGAGGGAAAGTCGGAGCATACCAGACTAACAGAATATGTGAGTCATATATCAGTGTTGGAGCAAATTGATGTACAGGTGTATGGCAAAAACCTTATGCAGGTTATATGTGTAAAGGATATGGTTATAGTGTGATTAATGTTTCTTGTATCTTGTTTTGACTTGAAAAACCGCCTGTCCAGGCATAGGTTGGGTGTGAATCTGAGAAAAAGGAAAAAAACGATTGCTTTCGTAGACTAGTGGACTTTCTTGTAAATGCACAGAAAAATGAAATGTGGAGTACATTGCTTTTAATTCTTAGGGAACTCAACTGCAGAAGGACCTGAAGCAAGATGAAGCGGATATTATCAGTAAACAAAAGCAGTTGAAGAAAGCCAAGCAAGATTACACTTCCCTGCAGAAGCAGCTCAAGACTCAACTGAAAGGTCTTCAAGTAAGTGGTTTCTTGTTTGCTGAAACCCCAAAGTGCGCCAGCCAATCAGACTAAAGGTGTCGTGTTTTCAACCAATCAAATAAAGCTGTTTACAAATAAAGTTGCTGTTGTGTCAGTACTTTGACATACCGGACGTTACCTTTATTCTTTAATCCCTGCATATAGGAAAGCATTGATAAGCTGGAGAAAGAGAGGGATAAGAAGAAGGATATCATCCAAGACAAAACGGTAAGTTTATTTGTTCTTGTTCGCATTAATTTCTGCAAATGGTTTCAAGGAGCGTTTGACATCCGTCTCAATTTTCCCAAATTTTAACCATCCTTGTTTTGTTTTGGGTTATTGTTATCTCTTTGGTGTCTTTCTAGCTTGTTAAACTTCTATTTACAGTAGTTTACCTCAGTAAGCTACTTTTTCGAGGTTTAAAGTCATTTTGTGTATTCATGAATTATCGTGTATCAATGATTTGTGTTCTTTGCTTCGCAGCCAATATTCAAAGATCTCGAGGCTCAGTTCAAAGAGCGGACACAAGAGTTTGAGACCACGAAAAAGAACATAGTGGGTAAGAATTTAAAGTGAGAATAAGTTGTCTTTCTGGAACTGTCGTAAATGAGCCTTCCTGTTTACCGTGAGAGTTGTAGTCTTTAGTCTTGTGTATTCAAATGAATCATGAAGCAGACTACAGTTTCGGGAACAAGAACCTGTTTCACTGTACGTGGCTTTAGTCACTAATGTTATTGGTTAGCAGTGCTTGTTATCCAATCAGAGCTCTGGATGCTCTTTTGTACTCAGTGAACTGGGTGCAAGTCCAAAGTCAGTTGTGACTTTCATACATTTTGCACCTGTCATACCTTTTCTCGCGTCTTTACAGTTGCATGTTTCCCAGAGTTTACCTCTTCACTGACTTTTTCCCGCGCTTTTCAACAATTTCATTCGTTGCATCGAGTCCTGATTGGTTGAACAAACATCTTGCTGTAAGCTGATTGGCTCTGTGATTTGATCTCCTTTGGTTTTTGTTTTACAACAGTTATTGTAGAATTAAAAGCAACTTTCTGGATATTGGAGTTACTATATAACTTTTTATCTTTATTTCGTTGCAGACCTGAAAAACAAAAAGGCCAGTCTTGAAACGTCCGTTCAGAGAGCTCAAAGGGATGTAGAAAAGCTAGCAGAACCACAGGTAACCTTTTGAGGTCCATTCTCGAAATGTCAATTATTGCTGTCGTGTACTTCTTTTAACAGTAAGTAAAAGGTAAAGTTTGCGTTCAAGCCTAGTGGCCCATCAGGCCCGAGCTTCTCCCGGTTTCAGTAGCATGAAGCATGAAGCGACTAGGAGTATTTCTTCTGAGTACTCCCCCCTGGATGGGATAATGGTCCATCGCAGAGTTACCCCCAGCATTACTACGCTTGTCAGTTGAGTATGCAATGGGGGAAGTTTCACTCCCAAGTTTTACCGTTAAAACTCTGCTGTTGTCAGGGGTGACAGAGCTAGTTTCCATCAGAAACATCTCGTGCTATTGACGTCATCAGTCTGCTGTGCGGCGAAATCTCCGTACTTCTGACTCTCCTTTCGCGCGCACGGAACTAATGGCGTCAATAGCACGAGATGTTTCCAATGGAAACTAGCTCCGTCGCCCCTGACAACAGCAGAGTTTTAACGGTAAAACTTAGGCGCGAAAATTCCCTCGCTGCATACTCAACTGATAAGCGTAGTAAATTCGCTGGTAGCAATTTATACGCCTGGGTGGAGAGAGACATTGTGAGAATGAAGGGTCTTGCCCAAGAACACAACACGCAATGCGGTTCCCCGGCCAAGGCCCAAAGCTGGACCGTTCGATCCGGAGTCAGTGCACTAACCGTTAGGCCACCATGCCTCCGACCCTCTTTTCACAGTAGTAGATGGATAATTTCTAAGTTGTATCGATATTGAAAGGATGAATTCTGTGCTGATCACTCCTGTTCTGTAAACAGACTCGATTACACGGGAAGTTGCGCGAGAGACGGGTAGAAGCTTTGGATCAACTCAAGAACCAGTCAGAGGACATTAAGAAGATTGAGTCAGAGATCTTTTCTTCTGGTCAGCGGCTCGGAGCGGTGCTTAAAGAGAATCACAGGTAAGATAGCGTCGCCTACTGGGACAATTAGAGATTTGCACAGGGAGAGGGTGGGGAAAGTTTGGTTTTAGATGACTTTACACTCAAAACGTCCGCCGCTAAAGGCCAACAACGGCGATCTTAAGACTGACATTAAGTTCCCTTAACTTATCTCAGTACATTTTTAATGTAAGATGAGAGAATTTGGCGTCTCATCTAGCAATTATCCCTTATTTCGGTAAAATGACCAAATTCATAATTCTCATGATCTGTTTTATTCTAATTGTTTGGAGAATTTACGTTTGATCACCTTTGCAGATGACAGAGTTACCAGGTGTTATCAACTTCTAGTGTTCAGTCTTTCCTCCACCCTTTAAGCCCTAAAGTCAATACAGTATTTATAGTAATGTTTGGGAGAATTTCGCTTATCAGATAAGAACTAACTTTCTTCTGATGCTTTTTCTTTGCATGTTGTGATCAAGATTCAAGCAGGTACGTGAAAAAAAAGAGATTTTTATTCAAGGGACTGTGTCATGGCTGAGTTTAGTCTGGCGAAATACTCGCTATGGATCTAGAGGACAAAATCATAGCTTCATTAAAACTAAGTAATGTCGCCCTGGTTACAAGCAATGGAGATTAACTTTGGCAACTGCTCAGCCTAACAGGATTCCAAAAACCCATATCGCAATCTGTTTCAATCGTCTTGAATTTTTGTCCATCCGTACCTTCTTTTGTATTTACTGTGTTATTGAAATGTTCCTTCACTGTTGTAAGTGGTGGTTTTTACATTTCACCCAATTTGGTAGCCATTTTCCTATGCCTAAATTTGGCTAAAATCAGAGACAAAATCTTTAACTCTCTTCTCGTTCTTTTCGCTTGCCACCTCGAGTGCCACTCAGAGAGCCGCGTGAAAAATAGTTTGTACAGGCCACTTTTTACGGAGACGTTAAACATTGTTTTAAATGGATTTTTTGTTTACCACAAACAAGTTATAATATAAAACTGTATACTTTTCCAGGCTACCAGGCAACTTGAAGCAGAAATTGAAATCACGAGAAAGGCAATGATCTCAAACGCAGGGACAAGAGAGGTGCTTGAAAAACAACTGCTGGAGTACAGGGGTAGGAAGAATTGTAGTTGTTTTTATGTCAGCTGGTAAATATAAAGTGCTGGAAAGTTACCCAGAAATTCCCTTCTGAACGTTGGCCCTAGAAATGAATACGGACACCTTACGAGGCAAAGAAAACTTCTTTGACCTCGGTGGGATTCCAACCCACGACATTCGGATTGGATCACTGTTGCTCTACAGGCTGAACTACCATGCAGACCAGACAGGAAGCAGGTCGTGAGTAATTTAGCTACAATTGCGAATGCAGTTTTGCGTGCAGTGTCAGTTAATTTCGTCTGTCCAGATCTCATAATGGAGAATTAGACTACAACTAAACCCGTAGCACTCGACCCCCTTAGATAGTTTTATCAACAGACAAACGAGCAAACAAACAAGCCACAAGATTCAAAACTGCGAGTGTCCAAGGCACAGTAACGTTTGTAAGCCACGGTATTATAAATTGTCTAAATTGGCCCAGTCGACATAATTTCATAAAATCAATTTATTCTCATAAGTGTCCTCGCAATGAAAGCTAGTGGCATTTCTTTTATGATAACGGGCTTTAACCGGCTATATCGTTTTCAGGCGTGCTTCACAAGAACTGGAAAGAGGATTTTCTCCTTGATAAAGTAAGTGTTAAAATCACCTTTTTAGAGAAAGTATGGCGTGTATGCCTGGGCACTAACAGCAGGCCTGAGCTAAAACTTTGTTCTGTTCCTAGTTTCTATAATTTATTATTATTATTACTTTTTATTTACAATAGACCTATGCTGAACGAGATTCCCTGATGTTAGAAGACATTGAAAAACTTCAAGAAGAAACGAGCGTTAGAGAAGAAAGGTACATTGAAGCGATTTTTTTAAAAAAAAGAAGTGGTCCGAAGATCGTTGGTTGGAAGGGTGGGGGCTATGTTTGGGATTTGTTAACCACCGTGAAATGTTGTCGCTACTTTCTGTTACGGTCATGGTGAACCATTTGAGATGTGTTACTAATTTCTTTATCAATTTTGTTTGTAGAATCATTTATTCAGGGGTCGGCTGAAAAAAGTGCCATGTCATTGAATACTTTAGGCTGGTTTTCACGAGCGAAAAAAATCGCTGTAGTAAGCCGAGTCATAAACTCGACGGATTAGGAGTCGGAAGAATCAGAAGGTTTCCATTCCCTTTAGATTCTGCTTATGACTCCGTCGCTTGTGATCCAGTGAAAGCTAGATTGATGGAGACGCAAGCAGAAGCGGAAGAACAAACCAATCACAATGCTAAATCTCAAGCCCTCCAAGTGCTTCCATTTTACTTGCAACTCCGACAACTTAGTTTTCACTGGATCACAAGCGACAGAACTCTGCTTGGGACTCCTTCGGTTTGATTTCATTAGATTGTAGCACACACTACGCTTCTGGGCCCAAGCAACTTGAGATTAAGTGGGACTTTCTGCAACTGTTCTATGTGTTTCAAAGGATTTTTTTAGCGCCGGCATTGTGTTTCCCATACTCTTTAATACACTTTCGGCTGATTTGTCCGCGATAGTGTCAGGAAAAGACCTTTGGGAACGCAGGGAATAGCTGCAGAAAATCCCACTTAATCCTAAGTTGCTTTATGCAACCCGTCTCCGTCTCTATTGAAAACCAGCTTTCAAACCTCTTTCAGTTACGATGTTCAAAATTATCTTCTTATTAACGAAACAACAGTTAACTATGATAAAAAATAAATACGCAAACAGGAACAAGGATGTTTAAGATTGGAGAAGATCGGGACGGATTATTTTTCAGTAAGCATTTGGTATCTATAAAAAGCCAAATGTGAACGTTGCGCTTGGTAACTGATAATCTTTCTGTTTAATCGCGTGTGTAGGATTGATGAAATCCATCAACAGCTTGAGGAACAACTCTCTGTTCTGTCTCACTTTATTGACGGTGTGGCTAACCTAAGACCTAAAGGTTTGTATTGCTTTCGCTTCAGTTTATTCTGTTCTAACTCTTTGGTCCCAAGATTGAAATGTTAATTTCAATTCTAAATTACTGACTATTCTAATTCGGGAGGTCGCGGGTTCCAGTCCCGGTCGGCGGGATCACCCTTCTAACTCCTGCTGGTATCCGGACATTATGCTCTGTTGCATTGTTACTGCGGCGAGGAGAAATGTCATGTAGATAAGTTGACATGCTAAAAGTAGAACTCGCTCCTTTGGTAGCTGTTGTACTTCTCAGATTTGCAGTTTTTGCCGAAGTAATGAAACTAAAGTGAAAGTCATGAAATATTTTCCCCTTTCTTTACAGACACCGGGCAATCTGAGCGGAAGCCTGAAGGTAAGAATTAGTTTGGTTTTCAATTGCACGACACTTCATTTCATTGTTTTATTGGATGCATCTGGGGCAATGAGTCGACAAAATACTGTCAACAACTAGACATACAGCTTGAGTTTTCTATGAGTGAAAATGGAGGGAGAGTAGTCTAATTATTTTGGTAGACACTTTTCAGAGTAACCAGGGTTCGCACAGTCTTGAAAAGTCCTTGAATTTTAGGGGGAGTCCTTGAAAAGTCCTTGAATTCCATTTTTTCTTGAAAAGTCCTTGAATTTCTGTGTAAGTCCTTGAAAAGTCCTTGAATTTTCTTCAACTTTAAAAATAGTGGCGTCGAAACCAAATTGCTTTGCATAGACTATGGTATTCTTTTCCTGTGTAAAGCACCTTCAAACTCTAAAACACGAGTGTAAAAGCAGCCAATAACGAGAAAAGACAAGAATGTAGAGAAGGAGATGGAGCAAACACATTTATAGCATTTAAATACCATCTGTTAAATTACCTCCCTGGTAGGGGGTCCTTGAAAATTCAATTTGGTCCTTGAATAGTCCTTGAAAAGTCCTGGAAAAATGGTTACGATTTTTTGTACGAACCCTGGTAACAGTCAGAAACGTTGATCAGCGGTTTCCAGCATTTTCCAGCTCTTATACTTTGATGGGTCAGTACTAGCACTCTTTATTACTTGCTGCTACAGTATCATAAATGTCCAATCATTAATAAACAATTTGTTGGGATTTTCTTGGCAATACTGGCTACCATGGCAACAGTATAGCCTGCTAAGAACACCCTTAATTTTAGCCCAAAATCGAGCTCGGTGATATTGCATTATGATCAGCAAGACACAAATTTCTACAAAGTTGGAAAATTTCTACGAGGCAGTTTCAGAGCCACCTTAAATGATCAAAAATGAAGCGATTAACAATCAAACGAACAAGTAAAACGATTTCCAATTATTTCTGTATTTGCATTACAAAAGTAGTAGAATTCTACTTATATTTATTATATGATGTAATTTTGGTATTTTTCAGACACAAGAAATGCTAAATCAGGAGTACCGATGCACGGGTCGCCGCCATTGTCACCCAAGCCTCCCAAATCACCGACACGCCGAAAATCCACAAGCGATGCCGTGCCTGTGCCGCCTGGGGGAGATTCATAAACGAATGAAATGTTTCCGGCGTATATTTCAGAAAACGTTTGAGATGAAGTGTACTTTGACTGCCTGTAGAAAAATTATTTATAAATCTGTAAATAAACAATATATTTATTGAAAGTGTTGGGGTGACTTAGGAGGGGGAGAGGTGGAACATCACATAAGGTTACTTTCATAAGCTAAATCAGTTTGGGGAAACAAGTGCCGTCTTCGGCAAATCTTCGTAAAAATAACCGAAGACTTGCCGATTGCCCGGTTGACGTCAGAAAAAAAAAACGTTCTGTCACTTTACAACCTTCGACAGGTCCATTGTCGGGAAGGTAGTCTGAAGTAAAAAGTAAATGAAGAGAGTTGTTTATTTCCGTGTTTTTTAAACAACTTTTCTAACCGTAGAAACGAAGGTTAACACTCGCAGGAAAATGATAACAAAAAAAGTATGTCGAGGCAAAAGTAAGGCCTTTTTCAAAATATCACCAGAGAGAGAAATTCTTAACTCTTGTTTTATTCCCTTATAGTCCCTGAGGAAAGTTAGACTTACATGTAACACTACACTGCTTTGAAAATGGTTCTTAATACCTCTATTATATTTCCATTCCTTGTTCCAAACTAAAATGCACCAAATTCTGCGAAAAAAAAAAAGAAGGTGCAACAGCCTGCGGTACTCCAGTTTACACACAATCTGCCCACGCCTGTTCAAAGGAACGTTTGCGACTGTAAGAGAACAAAAACGAGCATAACTTCATGTCTGTGTACAGCACCCTCCTTCTACACCACTTTCAAAACAAATAGATCGCTCAACAACACCACAATAATCCACAAACCTTTAATTTATTGTTACTTTTTGCACGCAGATTACGGAATAAAAGCATATTAAAATTGATTTTTCGCAGTTTGACAGTCATGCTCGTACGAGATCATTTATTTAACATTGAAAGGACATCGTTTAACTTGTAAAAGGAAGCTCAAGTTCATTATGAAATGTTCACATATTTGTAGTTCAAATTGTTAACTCAATTCTCGGCAGTTATTCAGCTACGACAAAAGCCAGTCTTGGTTTGGGACAAAACGTTCCTTAGGAAATCTTTTCCCCTCGGATCCGGAGAGCCAACTGCATGTCACGAGGCATGATCGTAACCCTTCGGGCGTGGATGGCACACAAATTCACGTCCTCGAACACGCTAACAATGTATGACTCGGCCGCTTCTTGAAGCGCTAGCAAAGCCGTGGGTTGAAATCTCAAGCCTGGAGCAAAATCTTGCGAAATTTCACGGACGAGACGTTGGAAGGCGATCTTCCTAATGAGGAGATCTGTGCTTCTTTGATATTTCCGAATTTCTCTCAAAGCCAGTGTCCCTGGACGGTACCTCAACTTTTTCTTTATTGGACAAGTGGTAATCGGAAGGGCTGCTATTTTAAATGGAGATATTGGAAGTGTCGCCATTTCTTCGTCTTCGACTTCTTTCCTTTTGAGGCGCGCAGAGTGATTAGGACAAAATCTGTAGTTTCCCATTCTGCGGCTCTCAATGGTTTGTTTTATCCTTACCATGCCGTTGTAAGCTGTTAAACGGTACCGCCAAAGAGAAGATTTAGTGTCTTTACCCAATGTTTGAGACCTATGAAAAAAAAACAGTGGAAGAAAAAAATTATTATTATTACCTTATTCCATAAGTGGTATTCTTTTTTTTTTTTGGGAGGGGGGGGGGGGGGTGGAGGGGGTGGGGAGCTACACCCTTTTTTTGAGTGGGGAAGTGGGGAAGAAGTGGTTAACCCTACATATGCTTTGCATGAATTTTCTTTTCGGTACTAACTTGCAACGTATTTTTTGGCCTTTCTTAGCTGTAAAAGCTTTGCAGAATTTCATCCAGCCTTCAACCTCAAAAATTTAAAAATTGTCCGTCCACAAACATTGCTTTGCTCGCAGAGTGCTCAACGTAATGAGGAGCTGACCCAGCTCGTGGTCGGTAGGTTTCACTTCGGAGTGATTCAAGCCTTGATCTTTGTATTCATATTATGACTTGTTCCATTTTCCATGTCCCCGGAAAGAAGTCCAGCTCAAAAATGAGAGAACTGGCACGGACCACAGTATTTGCATACGGTTCTCGGCAAGATACATATACGATTTTATAATAAGCCCGGAAAATGGACAAGATAAATAAATTCAACGTTACAAGACCCCATGCAATATGATCCATTTTGAAAAGTAACATTCGTTTCGTTGTAACAGGGCATGGCTGACTTCATTTTGTGTCAGAAGACTTTTAGTTCTAAAGTTACTGTTAGTTGCTTATCTGAAATTTTACCGAAGCTAACGGTTAGAAACAGGCGAAATTAAATTAATGTCACTGGTAAAAAGAGCCTAAGTAGACACAAAATTACAAATAACAGGGCCGAGTTACAATTCACAAATGCTTTATGACTACTTCGGTATGTACTTACAACAGAAATTCACGCCAACTATTCTTCCAGCTGTTAGCGAGGATATTCGAGTTGAAAACAACTGCGGGGGAAAACAACTTAGCTTCTACCTCTGTACTTTAAGCTTTTAAAGTCTTCGTAAACAATATTTTTTAAAAATTTTAAAAGGCAAAGCGACAAGCAAAGCCGAAGATTTGACGACGCACCGCGCGGCAGCAACTAGAAATGGCGGGAAAACTAATTTACATTCACTTCCGGTCACGTGACGATACGCTGAACTTTCTGGTCACGCCAGACGACACAGTATAAATTTATCCTCTTTTAGGTGACAAAAATGGAGGTTATTTCTACAGGTTTTGCTTTTTTGCTGTCCATCCTAATTTCTGTTTCAGCAGCAGTAGACATCACTCTTGAAAACGATGATGACATGATTCACTCGCCGTTCTCTGAAGGCACAGGAAACGACGCTCATGGTCTCCACGGGTACAAAGTCTTCACGAAGGAAGAGTTATCCCAATACAACGGCGAGAATGTGAGTGCTGCCGCTAGCTCTGTAGTTTTAGTAGTTTTTCTAAATGCCTTTGACTGCTTTGATCTGCTTGGTATTGCTTACTTATTGCGTGAATCGCAAAGATCTTTGTTATAGCGTTCGTGACAATTTTGTGGTTTGTCGTATTTCAGCCCGATCGACCCATTTACGTCGCGATCAAAGGAGTTGTGTTCGATGTTTCTGAATCCAGAAGTAAGATTATTTCCAAAATATTGTTTTATAGGTTTTAATGCATTTAATCTCAGTTTCTTTGCTCCATGTGATGAGCTTAAGTTGCTTGTTTGAAATGTTTGAGGAATTCAACAAACAAGTTGCATATAAACCGATCACTTCCTGTGCAAAATGTGAGTTTTTTTCTCTCTTGTGTTAGCGGTTTATGGACCTGGAGGATCGTATCATGCCTTCTCTGGTAAGGATGCATCAAGAGCTATGGCCAAGTGGTCTATGTCAGAGGAAGATCTAAACGACAACTTGGTGAGAACGAACCGCTGTGTTTTGCGGAACTATGACGTCATTCCGTTTCAATAAATAAGTAAATTATTGCGGATACTTTGTCGTGGAGCAGAGTGGCGCAGCGGAAGCGTGCTGGGCCCATAACCCAGAGGTCCGAGGATCAAAACCTCGCTCTGCTAATTTTTTTTTTCTCGTTTTGTTTTTAAAAAATGTAATTCGTGGTTGCTTTTTTAATTTACAAACTCAAATGACTATTTTTTTCTTTTTAATTTTTTATCCAGGATGACCTATCAGAAATCGATCTGAACCGTCTGGATGGGGTGTACAAAAAGCTTTACGTGGCAAAGTATCCAAAAGTGGGTTATGTCGAAGGACACGAGCCCCAACACGAAGATAACCTTACCGTGAAAAGGAAGAAAAACATAGAACTTTGAGAAGTTTTACAACGTACTCAAAGCGAAAGTGTTTTGGTAGAAAGTTCGTTGAAGTGCTTTATACAAAGCCACAGGCAAACCAACGTAAACACTTGAACGGATTTTCGAGGATTTGTGTTCCTGCAAAAATTAATGATCTCCCTTTTCTTTCAAAGTAGACGGTTGCCCGTTATTTGAACAACAAATCCCAGTTTTTAGTCGTTTATCGATTTTCGTCAATTTTTGTAAAGGATAAAACTGTAATTGAACTTTTGCAGTACGTTTGGTTACCTGTGGTGAAGTCCGCGTTCCAGAATATTTCGTAGAATTTTTTACTTTTGATCAGAACCTCGCAGTTCTCACATTTTCATACACGCACGACTATGCACTCTTTAGAGTAACAGCGTCACTGGTTGTTAATTTTAACAATTTCAATTTCAGTTAAATCCAGTAAACTAGTTTATAGATAGGGATGTTAGAAAACTGAAAACAGTATTACGTGGTGTTGTGTAAGCTTGTTTTATATCTTTTTTTGGAAAAAAAAAATAATAATAAAATAAACGAGACAACTCAAATGGAGATATTTTTTGGTGAAAATTTTATTTTTATTTTGTTAGGATGCACAGTAGCAATAATAAGGTTGCTTTTTTTGTAATATTTTTTCCCAAAGTTGCAATAAAAAAAACACAGGTAACAGGGCCATAGACAGGAGGGGGAACAGTGGGTGCGTCCGCACCCCCTCATGCAAAGGTCCACTTAATCTGATGTGAAGGGTTAAAATGACTCTCAGAATGCAGGAAAAGTGGACTTCAACAACTTGATTTTTCAAAATTTCCCAGGTAAAAATAACCCCGGGTCTTCCCTAGATGCTCATGCTTCTGGTGCTCGAACCCTTCCAAGCAAAACCCTGCCTACGGCCCTGGCTAAAAATATGCAAGATTATCGTTATTTTCTTCATTACTTGGTGTGCACTCAAGTTAGAAACTGACATGGAGGTGTAAGTGACTTTTTGGGGGGTGAACCCTGGAGTTGCCAATTTTGGTGTACAACAATGTTCTAATGCAAACATGTATACCATAGAGTTTATGCTTTTGCTAAAATCATTGATAAAGGGCATTATTTTAGAACAACTTGTGGAATGGGTGGGGGGGGGGGGGGGGGGGTTGAATAAATAGTGACTTTTAAAAAATGAACTGTCACTTTTTCTCTACAAGGCGAGCCAATTATGGCATGCCTGAAATATATTAGCAATTTCAGCTAATTTTCTTTTAATAAATTAAATATGCAAGAAAAAACTCATAACTTTACATTGCACATGCACAAAGTTCAGTTTACGATACTGGTTCTAGTCAGTATGTTTTTGGTCTGCATAGGGACAAACCCTTTCTAATTATTCTGGTAAAGAGAACAACTTGCTAGTCTGCCAGTAGTTAAGTTTTCTTTTTCCAATATCGACCCAGAAATAATTATCAAACAGTCCAGCAACTAGATACAATAATTATTTATACTCAAGCATGGCTTGCGAGTACATTGAAAAAATGATAAACTTCATCACTATCATACACAGCAACTTCGGAGTTACATTCTGCGCAAGTGACTGGATGATACTGTTCTGTTGCAGCACTGCCAGCTGAAGTCAAATTGTCCTGTTCCTTGGTGTGCTGCACTAATTTCCCTTTCTGTGCTTTCTTTCTCTTTTTCCCTGAATTATGTTGTTGAGATGGCTCATATTTCAATACTTCATCTTCTGTGACTTTGCAGTTCATAACAAACATAGCTCTGTATTGGCTTTTGTACAGCTCATGTCTGCAATGAAGAAACAACAACAGACAAAAATGTTGTTATCCACACAGGGCTGTCACTAATTTTTCGAGTAGATGGGGAAAGTAAAAAATGTAGCTGGGGACAAAATGATGTATTTTTCACTTTCCAGTGGTTTTGTTTCAAAGTACCCAGGGCTCAAACTTGGCCCTTAGTGACAGCCCTGCCACACTTCAAGCATTGATTATATATTGCCATCATTCAACAGGTGGTATAAATGCTTATAGCACTATTATGCAAACTCACCAGCTGATTGGCTATACAAGGGTGGTCTAATTTTCTGTTGATAGACCACCCTGGGAGTGCACAGAAAATTGCAAACCGAAACTATGAATAAACCACTTTGAATTCACTGAACTTTTGGTTGAATGGCTATATAGATCGGTCTCAGCTTGAAACCATTTTTGAAAATGCCCTCTAATAATAGGGGTAAAGAATGGTCCTTGAAAAATCATGGGCCTTGGCAAATTTTAGGCGAGTCTCAAAATCTTGGCGTTGCAAACTAGAGTCTCACAATCTTGAGCTCGCAAACCACACAGAATGGACCGTCACAAAACAACGTCAACAACAACAGCAAAACAGAAAGCTACAGAGCATTAGACTAATCTTGTAATAGTCACGTGCTGGGATTTCGAGATCAAAGCATCTTGCGCTTGGATTTTTGAATCACGGTGTCTCGGGCTCAAATTTGAAAAATATAGTAATAAGTCTTGGTCTCCGATTTTAAACGAGGGTCTTGGTGTCTCAGCGAGTCTCGGATTTTACCATTTTATACCCATAATAATGGTCACTTATTAACATAAATTATTACAATTCAACAACTTACCTTTGGCAGTCGATACATAATGTAGTCATACAAGCTGGGCAAGATAAGATAGCGTCACTTGAAGGGACTTTTTCTACACTCTGTTTGGCCTTCGTTGTTTTCTTTTTATTTGCTGAATCAGCTTGATTCTCAGTTGAACCTGTTAAATTTGGAGTGTTCATTTTCTGTTGTGCTGCAGGCCAAAAAGATGGACAAAAATAGACTTGATTACATATTGGTTAAATAATACACTAACATGTTACAGGTCAAAATTAGCTTTAGATCATTTTTTTCAACCTAGGTTATTTTTGTTTTAACCAAGTTTATTGTTTTATATACCAGGTCAATAAGTAGAAAATCTCTGAGCCCCCTCCACCATTTTTAAATATGTTTTGGAATAATGTAACTTGAAGATGACATGAATGAAATAAAAGACTGGTTTTAATGGAAAAGTGGTATAGACAAGCATGCAAAAAATGACACTTTGTTTTTTTACCCTCCAATAAAACATTAATTTCTTCAGCGAGGAGAGCAAATCCTGTAGTTATAGTCTGTAATGGTGTCAATTGTGTGACAAAAACAAATGAAAGTTGACAGGTTTACTTGATATATTTTACTCACACTGTGATTTAGTCATAAAAATGAAAATGGAATGGAATTGAATTATCCTATAATATTTCTAAACTTCTTCCGAAACTTCAGAGATATGAAAAAAGTTGCCAATCTGTAGACAAGCCACTGCATACTAATGGCTGATAGTGTGCAATAGCTCAGCCAATCAGACTTCAGCATTTGTATTAGTATACTAGCAGAATACTATTCGACTATGAGCCCGAGTTTTCTATGAGCGACTAGTCAAAGAGGTGCAGCTGAGTTGACTATCGCTCGTAGAAAATGAGGGCGAGTAGTGTTTGTTTTAGTAGAAACTCTAACCTACCTACAGTACTTTTAAGCCAAAAATCAAGAAAAATTCTCCCTTTAAAGAGCAAAGAATGTGCGATTGTGTTCTATCTTCAAATAGTCAACAGCAGGAGAACCAATCAAATTTGTGGATTTCCAATACAGTTGAAGCTCTCTTAACGGACACTCTCGTAAGCGGACAGCTCTACTTACGGCCGCCTTGTTTGAAACCCCGTTTTAACTCCCATACAAACTCTGTATTTTTACATTCTCGTAAGCGGACATTCCCGTAAGCGGATGCGGACACTTTCAGAGATTACGACTTAGACTTTTTCTTTGTTTTTAAGCTCCCGTAAGCGGACACCTGAAAGAAAAATCCTATTAACAACCTCTGTATCTTGTTTTTATCAATCAACTTCACATCGCCGTTCGCCACAATGATTTTACAGTAATTAGAGTACCATATTTCAGTGTTTGTTTTGTCGTCATCCACGTCCAGTTACAATACGATAATTATTGTTAGCTGGGCAAGCTCTCGTAAGCGGCCATCTATCCCATACACCTCTAGTGGCTGCTTACGAGAACCATTCTCGAAAGTGGCCAGCTCCAGTTACGGACACTTTTGTTCGCGCCCCGAGGGTGTCCGCTTACGAGAGGTTCGACTGTAGTTGAACACAGCTAGTTAGTTTTTACTAGTTACAAGTACTGGTAGTTTGTTTGAATTTTTTTTTTTTTTTGGTTTTCCACTATAAAATCAGCAGACTGATCAGGTGGGGTATACCATTGATATCCACTGCCTGCTTTTCTACCAAGTGATATATTTTAACCAGTGAGAGTGTGCAGAAATGAGTCAGTGGTTGACATTAAATTGATGTAGATGTCATACAGACCGTTAAATGCTCTTTGTTGCTGGCATGGGTAGTTCACACAGTTCATACAGGAAGATTTTCATTAACTAACACCAGAAACTTATAAGGTGCTGAAATGTGTAGCACATGCTCACAGCATTTGAATATTCAGCTTTGCCAATTTGGAAGTTACACATTAAAGAGTTTGTACGCGAGTGCTTTGTACACGTAACCACACATGGCAATAAAATGTTCAGTTTTGCGTTAAGTTACTTGACTTCTGACCTGAACACCTATTGTAAATTACTTACAGAAACTTAAGAAATTATCCAAGTGTCAAACTTCTCCAGACTACTGGATGACGATGACAGATTATGGAAGAATTTAACAAATTTAACCTTATTCACCAAGTTTGTTCAAAAACAAGATTACATCATTTAGCACGAGCTGGTGTGTGCTGTGAATTTAATCCAAATGTTGCAATTTTGATTGGTTGATTTTTTCTCGTGATTTTCCAAATATGGCACTTAAGGTAGTTGCACCGGCAAAATTTCGTATTTTTGTTTTCCCCAATTTTGGGACAAAATACGCACAAGGAGGCGAGAACGGTGAAGTTAAAATTTGGCAATTTACCGGAAGTCAATAGTATTTCCGAGTGAGGAACTGGGTCGGTTGTTAGGCTCTTTGTCCATTTCCTGGCTTTTCTCGACAATATTTTCTATCCGATAGCTGCTTTAGGACGTTGTTTTGATTGTTCGAGCACCATTTGCTTTCCATACGCCATATTGGATTTGAAAGTTGTCCCTAGTCCTCAAAAGTCAATTCGAGAAACCAGAAGTCTGGGACGAGTGCCGCACCTAGCAACGGATAAACAAACAAATGTTTTGAGGTCTGCACACCTTTTAAACAGCGGAAATTCCATCCAAAATGGCGGCATTGAACACGAGACGCTTCGAACTCTTTAATAACATAGATTTTGTCGGATTTTTCGCGGAATCTTCGCCACAATGGAATTTAATTTGAGTTTCCTGCTAAGCAGGGTTTCACAAAATCACATTTTATTCTGGAATGATCATTAACATTTTCGAATGAAATTTGGCATGTAGTTCGTACTAGTGAAAGACTACAATCGTGTGCTTGGCACACGAGCAAGCATCAAAACTGTTCGTATGGTGGCCGCAGATGTTCAAGGTAAAAACAATTGTTGATATCTTTTTGACAAATTTTAATATCCGATTTTGCAAGCACAGATTTTTGTGTTATTTGATGAGGAATCGAAATAAACTTCAATGATTGCCAAATAACTAAATGGCTGCAGGAAAAAACTTTCAAATGTTAAGATATGCTGTTGGTAATAAAGTTAATTATTAACATGAAAAGGTGTCATTGTGTCAAAAAAAAATGTTGACAACTCATTCACCAGATAACAATGACTGTGTGTGGCAGGTTTGAAGAATTTTGGATGAAAATATCCATGTTTCTAGTATTGTCAAAAATGCACTAAATTTGCCAGTGCAACTACCTTAATGGAAATGAATGTGCAATTATGCTTTACACAATATGAATCAGGGAGTTACCAATTTCAACCCTCATGGGTTTCTTCTAACACTTAAACTGCTCAACAATAGATGAGTGTGGGGGAGGAGACTGAAAGCTCTGTGGGAGCCGTCAGTCAGCATGGCAGGTAACCATGACAACCCTGAGAGCAGCAGTAGTTCACTGGTCCTCTAGAATTGTCACTTGAATTGCATGAACACCCTTCTTAAGATGACGTGGCTGGTAACAGTTTTCCAGGTCTTTCCTGCCGTTATATTTTGATGGGTCGTTCTACAAATCTTTATTTATAGTTGCCACTACAATAACGGTATGAAACAAATGCCCAATTATTGGCAAATAAATAGTGGTTATTTTCTTGGCATTTGCTGGTTACCGTAGCAACAATATAACCTGTTAACTCAAAAACGAGTTTGGTGAGCCCCATTATTTATTTTTGAGTTGTGATCAGCATGTTAAGATACAACTTTTTGCAAAGTTAAAAAAAACTCTATGAAGTGGTTTTAGAACCACCTAAATTGTTGAAAATTTATTTACTAATGATGAGGCATTTGTTTGATACCATTATTGCAGCAGCAACTGATTAAGATTTGTAGTACTGACCCATCACAGTATAAAAGCTGGAAAGTGCTGGAAACCGCAAACACAAAATTGATAACAGACCTTTGTATCTGTGGTCCTGTCTCTGTTTTATGACCCACTGTTCATCTTCATCGTCCATATCTGGGTCATACAATAGTTCATCATTTGTTAACACCTTTCTTCTTTCTTTTGATTTTGATGCTTGCCCGCCAACTAGGTGTTCATCATCCGAGCCTGAACTAAAGTATTCTTCAGCATACACATCATTTGAATTTTCAGTGGTGCCGGTACTGTGCATGTTGTTGCCATTTGTACTGGCATCATTCACTTTTTCATCTAGATCACTGTAATTCTGCTTTTCTATGGGTTGATCATCTGACAAATGAATAAACAAGAGGTCAATGCGCTATTAATTTTCTTCCAAAAAGGTATGCAAATTTATTTATTTAAATTTATTTATTTGGGGGGAGAAGATCTATCCTTTAAAAAAATCTAGGTTATTAAAGGGGCATTGTCACAGGGATTTTTACATTTTGGGGTGCTAATGATGTGCTAAAGATGAAAACGAAATGCTTTTTTACGTACACAGAATACTCCCAGAAAGTCAGGAGAAGGAAATCTATTGATTTTCTCGAAGGAAGTTGAACAAACCATAGTCAGTTATGGACGACTTTTCCACAAAACAAAGGAAAAACTTGAAAAAATCAGCCTGATGTTTTCAAACTGCAGCCATTCGCATCCTGGCGATCCGCAGCCAGACATACTGAATTCTAGTCTCAGAGAATTGGTTGGGTAGTTTTAATCGAAACTGAACCAGTATTTTGGGTCTCCTATGATTAGAATGTCTTTTGGCTTTTCAAAGTTATCCTTAATTAGTGACAGTGTCTCTTTAAGTTGCCTAAGCAGGTAGCCTATTGAAAGGATGTTGAAAGCAAAGAAAATAATCTCCTTCCTGTACCATGATCATTTTCGTAGCTTCTCATTACACTTTCTAGTTCCATGTCCATTTCTTTCTCAAACTCATCTTCACTGCTAGATTTCACATCTTGCTTTTGACGTTTCAAACCTCCCACTGTGACAGCAAGCTCGTCATCAGAGCTACAATAAGCAGGAAAAGATTTGCAAATAAGTTTTTTTTTTTCATTTTACCCTGTAATTATACATGTGCATGTGAATAGCTACTACATGGCAGGGTTCATTCTCTTTTGAGCTTTTCAAATTCCATGACTTTCCATGACTTCTCCAATATTTCCATGACCTAAATTTCACCATTTTCTTGGAAATCATATTTCATTTTGGGTACATTATTACCATTTTCTTCGCAGAAAACTCGAATTTATTTTGTACTTTTCAATATTTTCCATGACTTTCCATGACCCGCACTTAAATTCCATGACTTTCCAGGCCTGGAAAATGAAATTCTAAAATTCCATGACTTTCCAGGTTTTCCATGACCAGTACGAATCCTACAGTATGGTCAGTAAATCCATTTTCCAAGTCCGATCTGAGCTCATGTCAAATGCCTTATCACTAACTAGTGTATTCCAACTACTGCGTTTTGTTACAAGCAACGAAACAGGAATTGCTGTGAGCTAAATGTCCTTTGGTTACCTACATAGTATAACAGCTAGCCTATTAAAAAGCACTCCAGCTAGCCTAAATCGCACTGACTTAAGGATAGTTTGATCTTCAATAATATTGTAAGCTCAGCTAACAGGATATGGTATATACCGGTAATGTGCGACTTGGACAGGCTGCGATTAGACTCAGCCAACTGAAAAACTCTTGGGGAGGTGGGGATGGAAATGATGAAAATAATTCAAAACTTTGAAACTCAAACCTAGCTCAACGGTTTACGTTTTTCACTGCCTCCAATCATCTAAGCGGACCTCACAGGAAACAGAAGTAGTTCATTTCTGCTGGGTCAAAAGGTCACATCTGTCAGTTGTGATTGGTAGATTTCAACACATTTTTTGTGTCTGTTTTTCAGTGTTCATTGGCTGTCACCATAATTGTGATTGATGGCAGTGAAAAACGTAATCGTCAGTTGGGCATTCAACTTCAGAGTTCACATGTTATTGAAAGGCGCAATAACATGACACCAAGTCTGGAATTTGAACTGTGGTTACACTGGTGGGAGTGCCAGGATTTCTGAGGACGACTTAACTGTATCGACTGAAGATTTCAAAATACTTTCCAAAAATGTCCAATGATGTTCAAAAGATTTCCTGGTCCCAACCCAAGGATGTGTTTCACCAAACACAACCAAATTGCTAGTTTTAAAATCAGAGAATTTGTGGAAGCAATATAAATGTCACTTACATGGACTTTTTTTTTTCTTGTGTTGATTTCAAGTTAATGACTGTTTTTCAAAAGTCTATCAGTTTAAGCTGAAATAGCTCAAATTTTTCAGCCAGGTGTGAGAAATCGGTCTGTAGGCCCCAGATTGCAGTTTTCGATTTACAAGATCGAGACTGGCACCTACGGGGTGAATGAATCATCTCTTCTATCAACAATGTGAACTGCCTTTCTTCTGTCTGAAGCTTCAGACATGATTGACATTCATTCTTGAGGTCACTGTACAATTTTCAGCATTCTTGCTCTTGTACAAGGTGTCCAGTTGTTTAGGCTTAAATTCCCCTCCAAAAAAAACAATATTAAAGTACAACAGCTATTTTGGTCCTAAAGTATCAGTAAAGTATGCAACACCTACTAGAAGTAGTCACACATACATCAAGTTTGCGCATTTTTGAATGAGTTTGCTATAGGTTCCTAGCCAAAACTATAACTCATTCACAGATGTCAAAGCCATAAAAATCCCTATCATACCTTTTGAGTTATGAAATCGACACATGGGTCGCCCGAAGGTTGTTTTTACGTCATTAGAACGTACAAGTACATTTTTGGATACAAAACGCGACTGTACGCATAATTTTCACAATGCAGATCTAATACACAACAAGACAGCATCGATCCCCATACAAACACATTAGCGCAGCACGCTTGTGCCAATTCATCAAGTGTTTGTGTTGAAAAAGACAATTTCAACCAGGCGTTAAATTCGCAAAGTCGAGAGAAGGAGGCAAAGCTGAGATTAATTGAAGTACCTCTCGTTTCTGTCATCGTCTGAGCTGCTATAGCATCCAATGTTGTAAGGATCCTCATCATTCATCGTAATCTTCTTGGGAATATTCATGCTTTTGTTGTTGTAGACTGTGAACTTCTTTTTCCAGCGTTCGTATCTCGATTGCGATCTCGTCCCAGAGGGGACTGGTACTGGTGCGTTGGAGATCAATACACGTTTTCTCCTTGAGTTCTCTTATAGAAACTCTCAAGCGCAGGTGTAGAGATTCTAATTTTGATCTCTCTTGTGTTTCAACAAGCGCCCAAAGTAATTGTTGGGAGGGAGTGAAGATGGCGTCGCATCATGTGGGAAAGACCACGTGCATTAGCTGGGAAGATTTCCTTGCTGTTCATCGACCACAGCTCCTGTCTATCGGTTTACCAGATCATTTATGGGAAAGGCTTTACAAGAAGCTATCGCCTATCGCAAGCTTCGACTCCAGGGAGGCATTTGAGTTGCACAAAGATGAGCAATTTGTGTCCCCGGGTCGCTGGTCTCTTCACGCCAAACGGAATTTGCAAAAATTTAGCGACGTTTTTATCATCGAGCACGCTTGGTCGAGCGATGGCGGACCTGCTGCTAAGAAGAATTTGGAAAAATCGCCAGAACTTTTGGCGAAATTGGAGGAAATGATGAGCCGCCCAGCAGAAAACTCTGCCAGTCTAAATGAGAGAAGCGACGAAGCCCCTTTAGACAGCACCCAGGTTCTTGCGCAAATCGGTGGAGTCGACGAGAAGAAAGCTAAAGAAACCCTTCAATCCACTGACAGTGATCTAATTGAAGCTTTATGTCAAATCACTGGCGATTCCAATGAAACTAAAAAGCCGTCGAAATCCGCCAGGTCAAAAATTATGACCTTCGAGGAATTCAAAACTGGCTTTCTTCACGCCGTCGGTATGGAAAAAGCGAAATTGCTCTCTGAGGAATACGTTCACAAAATGTATTGTCGATACAAAATGGAAAAGGAGCAATACCAGGATTCGATGGGCTTTGGTTATGGTACAACGGCGGCCTACAGTTGGTCAGAGGACGAGGAAGGTGCTATGGCAGTGTTTGTGTCTGTTCCTGTAACGACAAAAAAACGCGATGTTGTAAGCAAACTGTCTACGAAGCGCTGGACTTTGGGGATAAAAGGCTGCGTTCCAATAATCAATGGGGAGTTTTACGGGAATGTATGCACCGATGGATCGTTTTGGACATTTGATTCTCCCGGTGTGTTGGTTATGACGCTACAGAAACCGGAGAATGAGGAATCCGAGTTATGGCCAGTAAGTTTGTAGTTTTGATCTAGAAGAAATAACAGATTTTTGCTCGCGCCAAGCGTGACAATAACGTCTTTAGAATTTCTTTAGTATCGGTGTCAAATAGCGAAGCCAACAGCTTGCTGTATTTATTAACTAATTACACAGAGCTCCCGTACAAGTTTGATGGAGCACACTTTGGCTATTACAACCAATATTAACGCTAACAGAAAATTTAATGTTTTCTTTTCGAGTGGATCTGCCACCAAAAGTCAAGTGGACAAACTTTTTCCTTAATCAATCCAATATTTGCAATTTCAACTTGTTACACTTTGTACATCACCTTAAATCAATCCCTGATGTTATGCTGTTTAATCTTGTTGGCTTTTTACAATTGTTTTTTATGACAATCCTGTCAGATGAATTCAAATAATTTTGTTCCTTTAGATATGAAATACTGTATCATGTAGCAAGTTTGGGTTACAAAGAAATAATTGCCATTGAATAGTTTAATATTTCCACTCCTGTATAAATATCAATACAAACATGTCAAAGGACAACTAAATAGATATTTTGATCTTTTACAAAGGAACAGATTTTATATGTGACATGGAACCATGAACCACACCTGTAGCTTATAATAAGTAATTGGTATATGCAGATGTAAGTGTTGTGATTAAACTTATCTTTCCACAAAACACAAAAGACCCCTGCCGAAAATAACAAAATCGGCATCACAGGAAAATTAGTCAAATATGTGGCTACATGTAGAGGTTGATTGATCATGTTACAGGATAGAATTTGACTTTGAAAAGTTGCCAATGTACATTCCTCCTGTTTAGAACTCCGTTAAAAAAACTTGTGAATAAATTAGAGTGTGAAGTGAGAGTATCAGGGCGTATGATTGTTTGAAATGCAGAAATTCAAATCAAATCATCAAATCAGAGAAACAAATGAAAGTTAGGAAGCCACAAATAAATATTTGACCTTCAAATTGATCATAAGGTTAGCCGGCTGCTGCATTCAATAGCTCACATGTTGCAATATACACCGATCAAATAACTTCATTGTTATGGCAGTGTAAATTTGTATTGATATATCGAGAATTTACATTAAAAATATTGACCACCTTTGTTCTTAAGTACTGTTATGGTTTCACATTACATTTGATTTAACATAAATTCCAGTGTGTTGTAGTTTTATGCATTCCATAAGATCTACTTCAATATTACTGTTTGATGTTTTCAATCCAGGTTTTAATCAAAGGTGAAAAGCATTTGACAGAAAAAGAAATTACCAATCAAGCAAGAGACAAGAGTCATGAAACTGACTACAGAATGTACAAGGTGATGGATGGTATGTGGTATTATAACCAGACATATCAAGCGGTGACACAGGAAGGTGACAAGCGTCAACCTGTTTGGTATGTAATGGACGAGATAGGATCAGCCATTGTGCATAGTGTTCAACCCAATGTCAAATGTTCGCCATTTGCTTTCGCTGGAACTGGAGCATTTTATTCCCTTCTCTGGCCTGTGACAGATTTAATGCCAGGCGACATGTGTACTAGAAACTTTTGTCCTCCACTGGGCATGGCAGAAACAGAACTGCAAAGAGAAGCACGGCTTTTAGCCATGAACTCTTCACTTCCAGAATGTTGTCCGAGGGACTTGGTAGTTGAACTTGCCAAGTTTCCCACAGTGGAGAAGGAAAACAACGTGGTGATCAGTGTCAATTCTCCAGTAGTAAGGGAGGAAAATGTGAACTGCGTTCACTCAAAGGATAAAAAACTGAACTTGAAGTTCTTTCTTGAACAGAATGGAAAAGAGAAGAAACCAGTCTTGAGAGATTTAGGTTGCACACTTGTGGCATCATCAACTGAAGCTGAAGCTGTGTGGCTGGAGAGGTGGAACACGCCCACGCCGAGTATCCAGGGTGATGCAAGAGTCAACCGTCTCGTAGGGGAGGAACACCTACTTCATCGACAGTTGCTTTCTACCCATGTTCAACATGTGTGGGGTAAGGTGCCTTGGTTCCCGATTTCTTACGACCTGTCAACACACTTGGCAGCTTTGTGTGCTGAGCATTACTTCAGTGGCATTTCCAGTTACTGGATTTTAAGGGCAGCAGATCCCAGTGCTCTCAGCATACGACCCATTGTGACCAGTGATCTGCGACGGGTGATCAGGTGTGCAGAGATTGGTCATCTGGTGGCATCACATTGTAAGTAAAACAAGCGTAAACCAGTGAGTACACCGATTGTCATAATATGCACTGATGATTGATTTCAATAATTCACCAGCGAGACCACTATAATTATAATTGCCGGGGCATGATTTTTTTTTGGATGGAGATTTGCGATTCAAAGAGTCCTTTCTGGTTTCTGTTTGGACGGAATGCTCACTGAACTGTGACTGAAATTTTTGGTGCACAGAAGAATGCGACGTGGTAAAGGGTGTTTATTTTTGGAATTTTACAGTTGCATAATTAAAATTAACTTGGCCCCTATAGCCCCAAGGTCAGTGCCAAATTTCATCCTTGTGCAGAAGATAACTGCAGTCACTGTGTATTTCCTGTGCAGAAGCCATTGCCAGGATGTTGTAATGTCTTTGTTAAGTCTGCCCATTAATGATATTAATAAATATTGAAAAAGGTATTAAGATCTACAGTACTCCATTTCTCTCAAGTTTTTTTCATGTTGTGTTTTGTCTGCTTTGAATCAGGGGAGGAGCAGTGGTCCAATGGTTAGCCCTCTTGGTTGAGCGGTCTGGGTTCGTCAGCCTTGACCGAGGTCGTGGGCTAGATACTTTACTCTCACAGTGCCTCTGTCCACCCAGGTGTATAAATGGGTACCGGCCAATTTAATACCTGCGATGGACTAGCATCCCATCCAGGGGGAGTAGAAATACTCCTAGTCTCTTCATGCTATGTAAACCAGGAGAAGCTCCGGCCTGATGGGCCACTAGAGTTGCATGCAGACTTAACCTTTACCTGATTTGATTCAAGATGCTTTGACAGATGTACTTTTATTCACATTTTTCAGCCTGGACAATTTTGGAAGGCAGTTTTTAGAAAAATTAAGTTAAATTTTTTCCTCATAGTTATTTTTGTTTCAACTGAGCATCCCATACCACCTGTAAGCTGTTTTGTTTACTGTTTCAGACTGCTTTCAGACGGCCATATGCAAGAAGAGGCGTTTCTGTCTACAATACGCAGTCACAGTTAAATCTCTGGTACCGTTACAGCTCTTGATACATAACACACCACATGTGAAGTTGGCAGAGAGTGAGACCAACCACAAAGCTTTCTTGGACGAGTATGATTCTTCAGCTTTGGTGTGTGTCAGTTCAGATGTAAAGAAGAACAGAACGGTAAATCACAAGGTGACGCATGAAGAGTTTTTGAAAGAGCTCAACACCAATTACTTGACGAGGAAGCAAACAACTTGGGGTGCTGTGCAGTCAAAGGTTCACGAGAGTATCGCTAAACTGTTTTACGCTGTTGCACCAAGTCTGTCATCGTTTCAAGAAGGAAACAGAAAGGACCTGTGTGCTGTGTACGGTGTTGATGTACTTTTGAAAGACAGCTTAGAGCCTGTTATTATTGGAGTTGACCCGACACCAAGCTTTGACAGTCAGAAGTGTTTCTCTGATGTTCTGGTCACTGCATTTGGACAGAATGGGGAGTGTTTGGAAAGCGAGAACATCAGCCAGGTTTCTGTGAGAGAAAAATAAAGTGGTTCTCTTTGGCAGGGGATTTTAAAACGTGATTGAGGTATTTAACTGTGGTCTTGATTAGTGTGTTTGTAAATTAATGATATTCAAAAATATTCCTGTATATAATATGTGAGGTAGTTTCATGTTCTTGCTGACAAGGTCTTTCTTTCAACTGTTTTGTACCGGCCCAAAGACTGTCAAGCAATTTTGTTTGAGAAATATATTTCACATTTTGTTGTTGAAAGAGTGACCTCACTAGCCAGGAAGGATGTTGAAAATCAATAACTAAGTAATAATTTGTCAGACCCTGTGGCAGTGATGCTTATTGAATAAATGTAACTATGATTTATGGATTAAATTCTACTGTTAAAGAAATAATCACCCCCTTTACTTCCACTGAATTAATTTTACTGTAAAATACAGTACGTTGTACCTTTCTGGACCACAGAGTGTGTGGAAGAAATCTTGTTGGTTTTTTAAATTGATGTATTTAACTGCAATATAGGAAGTAAATCCGTGAGGTTATTGTCCTACTTATAATCGTGCAATGTCAATGGTTTGAACTGTCTTTGACAACACAACTGAATCTCAACTTTCCTTCAAAGATCTCGGTATCTGGGAAAAGTTGTCAGTTTTTGTTGTTGTTTTTTTTTTTGGACCTACGGTAATGTTCATTGAGCCTGATTTTTGTCACAGCTTCAGGTTGGAATGAGATCAAAATTTCAAACTTGCCCTTGGACTTAAGCAAGATACTCAGTCTCTCTCACCTGAACAGAGGACTCACCTCAACCATCTTGGAAGAAATGTAAACTTATAAAACCTTTGTTTGCCTGAGATCAGGCTATTGCAGACTTGCTTGATTACTTTACTTGTAGATTTACCGTAATTATAAAGAGTGAAAAAATACTTTGGACACTGTAGTTGCACTCTGGACTCAAAAGTTGAACATTTGAATTCAAGTGTCTTGTTTTTGCCAGTAGTAAGTTCTCCATTGTTGAAGTACTGATAGGCCCTTTGCCGTATAACCTTGTCTGTTTGTAAAAATGGCCACGGAAAGAAATGGATGCTAGAACTGAATAAATTGTGACAGTAGTAAGATAACCAATTTCAAGATTTTGTGGCAGTTTGAAAAATGTAATGGTCTTGTATGCTGGGAGACGCTTACTAGCTCCATGCTACTGAGACACGTTGTGTGAGCCTTTTTATGCTGAATGGCTAAGCTTGTAATTCAAGAATGTATTTTTCATGCTTATCCTTTTGTAAAATCATTCTTGAAAACGATATAAAACTGACATTAAGCCATTGATAATCTCACAATAGTATCGGTGGTAGTCTTTGCGTAATTTGATTCCCAACGCTCTTTCCATTTGGCATTCATTTCACGCCATGGCCATTTTTATGATACATTCATATGACAATGTTCTACAAAGGGCCAATTTACGCAGGTTGTTTTCTATTATCTTTAGTTTTTTTCCTTTTTTTAACAACACCCAGTCATAAATTCATTCATGTTGTAGAATATATATTTACAAACAGTGATTACTCGTTATTTGTGCACAAATGTGTGGTGCGGATTGGAGGGTAATCAATTAATTTATGATTCACGTTCGATATTAAGTATATTTACATTTACACACGCATGTGGCATCAGTACGTACATTCAATATAATATATGTTTCAGAAAAAGTTATTTTATGTTGACTGCTTATTTACAAAAGGTGTGATATTGATGAATAGTAATGTAGGATGACATTATATAGGGTAGGCTCTCTAGTTAGAAATTTCTAAGTGTAAAATTGCAGTTTTTGATGATCCTTACTAATGTTTTTCCAGTGACTCTCATAATCTGTAATTTTTGCAGGTTAAGTCTGAAGTACTGGAAATTAAGACTTGTAGAATAAAGATGTTATTCTCTTTGCCAACTAGGTACAGCACTTGTAGCAATCACATTTTGGCATGTATGATACATTTAGTTCCCATACTTGATATTTGCAGATATGAGTTCTGGAATTCTTTGCTGGCAGCTGTGTTAATTGAGGCCCTGCCAGGGTAAATTTTGTCAAGCTTCATGCGAAATCGCTTAAAATGTAGTGGCAGCACACAGAATGAAATCACGACAAATGATATCCTTTCTCGCCGAACTCTGACAGCGACATGGGACATTTTTAAATTCAGACACAGGATCCCTTCTCCCCGCGGGCAGGGCCTCTTAATTGATAATGTTATTGCAGTCAAAACTCTGTATCATGGCCAGTTCACCTGCTCTGATTGAGACAAAAATTCCAGTCACTGGACTATTTAGCAGTCACTGGAAAAACGTTCTTGGTGTGACCTTGTTTATCATCTTCTTTCTACAAATTCAGATTTATTTTTGCAAACAAAGCAACTTTATTCACATTTTACAAGAATAACGATACCCAAGAAGATACACTGTAGCTGTAACCAGTTACTTTTGATTGGTTACTTAAATTATTTTGCTGTGCTATTTTTCGTGTGCTGCACTTATTCAGGATCTTATTTTTGATGCTTCGTATATATGACATACATGTATTTAACATAGTGTCTTTTAGCGTCAGATTATCTTCTGTTAAGTTCCAAGGTTTTGTTTTTGTTTTAGTTTTATACTGCTTATAAGCACACATGTACTGTAGTTATATAACATAGGATTTCCAGGGGCTAGGTAGCATTATTTTTTTGATTTTGTCATCATTGAGTGAACGTTTTTTTTTTTTGGCTGGCCTGTTTAAGTTTGGAACTTGTAATCAAAGATGACAGACAAGCAATTATTACTGAAAATAGTGTTGGTTACCCCTTTTAGTGAACTAACTACATGAAAATTATTTTTAATAATAATAATAATCTGCAAAGTAGAGTAGAACTAACTTTGGGTGTGTGGTTTTGATGATAGACACGACATGTTAAGTAATGTAATATAAATACTATGACACATGACCAATGCATCGGCCAGAACACAGGTGTCTGTTGTCAACTAGCCATATAGCTAACTAGCTAATAATGTCAGTCACTAGCAAATATGCAAGCATAATTAAGTAGAAAGACTATTCCAGAAATATACTGAGAAATGCAAACAG
The DNA here is from genome assembly GCA_963693305.1 of Meandrina meandrites. Lineage (NCBI taxonomy): Eukaryota > Metazoa > Cnidaria > Anthozoa > Scleractinia > Meandrinidae > Meandrina > Meandrina meandrites. Next base: position 26,592,700 of record OY855909.1, read on the forward strand.
CAACCCTCGAAATGTGTTTATGCGTGTACACGTTTCTTGTGAGAATGCAATACTATAAAGGATCCGTATGTGATTATTTTCCAGTGTAAACATTAGGGTGAAGATGTTATTTTTATTTTTTATTTTTGTTTTGGGAGAATTGATGAATTTATCATTTTTCCAAGGTGAAGCAGTAATTAAGTCTTACTGTTTCTCCATAATGTGAGGTAGCAATTTATTTGTTCTTGTAAATTAAGTTCTGAAATTAGAAATTAATGGTTGCCTAGGTGTAACTCCACCTGTTGTGGTTGCACAATATATCAGGGCTGTGCTCTAAGGGTGCCCGGGTGCCTCAGGCGACTAATTTTTCCCTTTGGGCGACCAGATAATCATATTTCCTTCATATAAGCTTTATCCTGGGCACCCTGGATCTCATAGTTTGGAACCTTTGGGCTCCTTGTAATTTTTCTTAGAGCACAGCCTTGTATATGATGGTAATTTAAATAAGTTCTAATATTGAAGCATCCCTCTGTGTTGCTGTTATCCTGAAGTTACGATTATATTGGGAATTCGTAAATAATGCTTTTCCATGCTACCACTGCGATCATATGATTACAAATCCTTGGACATCTGATTAAGTCTCGTTTGATTCCATGTCTTGTATAGGATGCCCTTCAGTTTTTCAATGCTTTGAATTTTGTAAAAGGGTTCTTCAAGGCTTTTAGTCAATCATTAATGTCAAATCATTTTGGGAGAAAGAATGGCACTTCATGAGCCAAAAAACTTGCTAGTAGGAAAAACACATTTCTGTTTGTATGGTATTCCGTAAACAAGGACAGGAACTTGGCAACAGAGATCAGGCTCAACAATGTTGAAACTGAAATCTCAAGAAAGCTTCGAAAACTGTGCAAGCTTTGTATCTTGAGGGTAACAGCTGCATTGGTGGGCCCCTCTCAACCAGTTTGCATTAATGTTGTTACACATGGGCAGTATGTATGCAACGTCAGTAAGGAAAACAACAAATTTTGCTTGGCACTTTCACGAGATGCCATTTCAAACAGTACTGCGTTTCACCAGTAACTGTTCAGTGTGTAATGTATACTCGTTGAGAGGGACCACTAAAGGGTATTGTATTGTTCCAGAAAATATCCATACCCCTCCCATGGAAGGTTTTTTGGTTTGAATTCCCCCACCCCTCTTGAAATTCAAGTTAAGCTCCCTACTGTCCTTTAAAAATTTTGGCTTTCGAGACCCCCCACCCCCTCGGAATTTCCAATGACCTTCCATGGGGTGGGTATGGATATTTTCTGGAACTGCACATTATGATAAAACAGCCTGAATAGATCTTTAAGTTTTAAATGAATTACTCTTAATATAATCAGTACTAATTTTCTGCTTAGCTTAGTAATAAGAACAGTTATCTGCTACCCTCGCTACCTTACCACTTGTATTCCTCTGACAGCACATGTGAATAAAGATTCCAGATTTGTTTGCCAAATTACATGTGAGTAGTTATTGTGTGAAGTGTGATTTGACCTTATAATTTCCAGCGTAATTGATAAATACCTGACTTCTTCTTGCATAAGCGGAGGGGGGGAGGATTATCGGAATTTCAAACGACGGGGAAAATAGAAGGATTTTTGTGGGTTTGAAATTTTTGATTCCGGGATTTTTTACAAGAAATCAGTTGGTTGATTTAGTGTTATTTTTACTTAACCAACAGTTGCTGTTGTGTGCTTCTGATACTTTAAATGCCTTGTTTTGCTTAATTTGATCAATTGTTTAAAATGTAGCAAGTCAAGCACAGTATATCAAACTAGGTGTGGAAAATCATACAAGATGTAAACTAGTGCACATTTGTGCGAGTTTTCCCACAGCGCGAGCGGCCACAAGGTTTGGCATTGAAAGTGTGGAAATGCACACCAAACGAAGCAAATATCTTAGTCTTAAGTCATCTAGTAAAACCAAACAGTGTAGTAATGCCGAACTAAAGCAAACAAATACTTTTGACTCGAGTGAAAATTGCTGTATAGTTTTATTGCACCAACCGCACATGATTTTGCAGGTAGGTAATTTGGGCAAGAACGTGGTGACATGATTTTCCCTTCCTGCTGGGTTGGCCAGAAAGTTAAATGGTTATTTTTGTATAAAAGAGCACAATGGATTTATTCTCTTTCCACAGATTGAGTAGACAAATTTCTATGTGAAAGAATCACTGGAAATGTGAACTCACCCTAGCCTGCGAATACAGCCGCCTCTCATTCGCTTCCGCTACTATGTGCGCATGTGGTAGCGGGAGCGAATGAGAGGTGGCTATATTCGCAGGCTAAACCTACCCTTGTAGTGACCATTTTGAAATAACTACACAAGGTGGCCAATCAGAGGGAGGGGAATCAGTTTACTGTATTTACTATTATTTTTGGTGTTTGGGGATGGGAAGGTTGGTGATTGGGATGTTTGGGTAACCCCATTCCAAGTCTATCATTTATTTAAAACTGTCGAGACATGGGCATAAAATGATGAGAGGTGCATAGAGAATACTTTGATCTGATGTTAATGTTGTGGTTCAACAGTTGAAAAAGGTAAAGTCTGGTAGGCAGGGCGTTGAGCCTAGTGGCACATCAGGCCAGAGCTTATCCTGATTTCAGTGGCATGAAGTGACTAGGAGTATTTCTACCCCCGCCCCTGGATAGGATGCTAGCCCATCACAGAGTTACCTCAGTATTGAAGTATTAAATAGATATTTTCAGAATCAACTCTACCCACATTGAATAGTTAAATGGTGAAATACTTTGTTCTGAACGCCGCGTTATTGAGTTAGAGATTTGAATTTACAAAATGCTAATTAGATGACGTCAACCAGGGAATTTGCCATTATTTCTGTGCCAGTTGACAATGCGCAGTTTACAGCTTAAGGATAATTAATTTGATAAATACAAAAAATAAACTGTGGATAGTCAATTGATTCGTAAAAAATATAACTTGGAGGTGAAAACAAGTAGTTGTATAATAAATGATTCCAAGGTTGGCATCATCTAATTGGCATTTTCCAAATTCAAATCTATAAAACTCAATAACGTGACGTTCAAAACAAATGTTTCACCATTTTTACAGTCAAACGCATTCAACCGTAGCCACCCAACAAAGTTTTTGACATCTTTTTGACAAGTTTTTGATTACTTTGATGAGTTTTACGGCTTCCGGTTGCTTTAAACTGCCAATCAGATGCCTTGAAAAATGGAAGGCGGGGTATCAACCGTTGCATGATTCGTCTTCAAATGTCAGAGTTTGAAAGGGTTTCAAACAACGCTTCGCACGAGCGATTATGCCAAGTTCAACTGGCGATAAATAAATTTTATGCCGACAAAAATTTGGTCAAACTTAACTTTTCGCACAGGAAATGTTTTCTGGGTTTGTAAAACCAGTCGAAACTGAACGTTTCACAGATCGTTCGTATAAACTGTTGTGCAACCGGAAGCCATCAAACTAATCAAAAACTTGTCAAAAAGATGTCAAAAACTTATTCGGGTGGCTACGGTTCAGCGCGTTTGACTGTAAAACTGTTCAAAGTGCCTAAAGTTGATTCTGAAAATATGAATGTATTTAAGGATGACAGGCATTTTAAAATTAATTCTCGGGTATCCATTTGTACACCTGGGTGGAGAGAGGCACTATGAGAGTAGAGTGTCTTGCCCGAGAACACAGCAAAATGACCATGGCCAGGACTCGAAACAGGACCACTCAACCAGCACACTGACAAACCAGTGGTAACAGATGACTTCTTTCCCTATGTTTACGAGAGATAAGGAGGATGTTTCAATTTTCATTAATAATGTAATTTATTTCAACATGACACAAGAACTGATTTGAAAATCTTGCCATCTAGAAATGTGCTCCAATCTCAACAATGCCCCCAAACAAACAAGGCTACTTCTCTTGTACCAAGAGTAGATGCAACAGATGTACCTTGTAATCAAGAACGATACTGTAAGCTCCAGACCAAGTTACCATCTTCCTGCCGATTAATGGACCAAGCATGAATACACAGGCCATGAATCAACTGAGCAAAATTAGGATCTGAGTGTATCTTACAGCATGAATTGTGAAATAAAGTTTATAACAAAAGATGTTTATTATTATTTCTCACTCTGAAGAAAAGAAAGCATTTCAGCTGGAGCACATGGGAATTTTTTTTCACTAGATTTTCATTTAGCAGGCCATACTGTAGGATAAGGCCGAACATAATACTGAATGTAAAGGATATTACATGGCTGTGCAGAGATGCGAAATTTCTCTTCTCATGTTGAAAATATTTCACTCATTTGCTGCTCTCACTTGCAAAATATTTTCAACACTCAAAGAGAAATTTCAAATCTCCAAGCAACCATGTAATTTTTTTATCATGTAAAATTTACTGGTACATAAAGTGGTAGGAAATTGATACAAACGCTATCCCGCCATTATCCAAACATGTGTGATATTTTTGTTATCCACATGTGATATCATTTTTATCAATATATTGCTACCACTCAGTTTTCCACCAAAGTTTATAATTATAATATGATTTCTCAAACCCTTGACTCAACTAAGCTTTTCAACACCTCCAGGTTACTCGAATCAGAACGCATTTCCTTTTCTCTAAACTGACCACTGCAATTTTATTCAAATTTCTCGAACCAATTTTTTTCTCCCTTGAAGATTCAAGAAATCAGGGTTCTTGTGTATTATTATTAATTTCACAATCTTGACATCAATTAGCTTCCTTTATAGAGGAGCCAAAAATAACGTCTGCAAAGGAGGCTAGACATCAATATTCTCTATACTGTTTATAAAATGTATCTTTAGAGAGGTTGGTCCAAGTCTGGCATTTTTTTTCTGCAGCCATGAAATCCTTGGTTCTAACAGCCTGCACCCTTAAATTTGTCACAACAGCATTAAGAGAAGACAGAAGTCAATCACTGCCAAGAATTTGGTGGAATGCTCCTTTATTGCCACTTCAGTGTTTATCCCATAATCACATCTACTCTGGATGAAACTTTCTTGCATCCTGATACTGAAAAGAATTCATATTGTCCAGGGAAGTACTCCATCTGATCTGCAATCTCTTTAACTAATGCCTCTTTTACTTGGAACCCTTTCTTCACAAGATCCCTTCTGATACACTGCTTTATGTGTGCTCTCTCCAAAGGAAGGAATGGAACCAAGTGATCAATGACTTCCGACTTCAAAAGGTCCGCAAACCAAACATTTGGCATACTCTTGGCAATGCCATGGAAAATAATTTCCAGTTCACTTAATGTCAGAGAATCTCTCAATTTTCCCTCAAGAACATGTTTCAGTACATGCTGATTAATTGCCTCACCACCAGAATTGGACAGAAAAATAAATACCATATTTCCATAGCCAGACTCCGCTTTCTTTCCTCGGTAGCCTAAGATGGCTGATTTGATCGTGTCCATCATGCCGAGGGGAATTTTGTCCATTTCGTCAAATATAAACAAGCCACCCTTTCTACAGCGTGATATATTTCCCAGAATCCATCTCTGTAGCTGTCCATTGTAGATTTCAGCCTCAGATTCATGAGGAAAATGAAGAGGAATAATAAATTTGTGTACAAAGGGGCTGTGCGTCTTGCGCTTGAAGAAATGTTCCGTAATCATATTGCTAACAAAGTTTTTGCCAATTCCAGTCCAACCGTGAAAGGACATTACAAGCGGTTTCCTGATGCCTTTCTTGTTAAAGTGATTCTTCATTGCCGAGGCGACAATCTTCTGGGCGATGTGTTGACCATATAACTCGGCCTTAAGAGCAATCCCAATGCCTGAAATATTCTTGCTGAATTCACTTTCAAGACAAAAGCCATGAGGGTTAGCATGAAAGTATAATGATAATGACAATGCACACAATGCAAATAAAATGCACATTTTCATAACAAAGCCCTTCTTAGAGTGTGGCTCTTTTTGTGACTCTTCATTAGCTGCATGTGGTTGCTGTGGGATTTTCTTGTCTCTTTTTGCAGGACATTCTGTGGAATCACTATCTTCATCGTCGCTAAAAGAAAACTTTGACGTTTTTTTCTTTAATGGCAAACGATTTCGAACAGCCGAGTTTGTCATGGAAACATCTCCATTTTTCTCAGAGCTTTTCTGGCAATTTGATTGGTTGCTATAATTGCTTATTTTACTACCAGATATCTGATCACTGCCTGTCAAGTCAATAACTTCTATAGATTTCATTTTCGGCACTAAGCAGAGTTTGTCACTGTTCTGAGCAGCATTCTGAGTTGATTTAGTATTGCCCCTTTCACACCAATCACAATCAGATTCATCTAGCGGAAGATGTTGCATGTTCGCATCAGCCAGGTCATCCAGGCAACTAAATAATTTAAACAGATTGGTGCTTGATTTTCCTGCCACTTTCAGCGACGAGCCACTAACCACAGGTGATCTGAACTGTGAGTCGCCTTCAAAACTCAAACCTCGGCTCAAACCGGTTTGACTAGTTTTCCCCTGTCTATCAGACGGTCCCATATGACAGATTTCGTTGGGACTACCAAACGTCGGGCAAGACATGTGCCTTGATAAAGGGCTAAACAAGTGGCTCTTCTTGGGACTTTTGTTTGCTTCCTTTGCTTCTCGGATATGCTTCGCTGCAGGATTTCTCGTGAGGTCGATGTCTTTGAGGCCAATAGCACGAGAGCGCTTGCCAATCACAAGTGAACTTGGTCTAGGAATGAGTTCCTTCGACGATTCTGTCGGTTTACTACCTTGAGAATGCAAAACAAGGCTAGTTGCTGGCGAAGAATGCGAAAATGAAGAGTTTTTTGTCCACGGAAGAGGCGACTCGAGTGAACTTGAGCTCGAGTCAGCTATGGTGATCATATTTGATTCGTGGTTCTCTTCGTCAGAATCATTGCTCAGATTGTGATCGCTATCTTGGCTTCGTGGACTCCACTCTTCTTCTTGTCTTTCTCGATACCACGAAGAATCTGCAGAAGAAAAATTCCTCTGGAAACGTGGTCGTGAAGACATCTTATCGTTTTTCAGCGATTTCGATTCGGGGAAACTTGAAATGAAACATGTTCCCGCCGCAAAATGTAGAGAGAGCCTGGGGTCTGATCGATCATACCTGTTGAATGGTCGTTGAATGGTGATTGGCCAAGAGGTTTTCATGTCGAGGTTTTTCCCAAAATTAAAACGTTTCTTGTACTTTACAGTGTATGGAAATTTGAAACGTTTATAATGCTTTCTTATCATTAGCAGAACACTTGGGAGTAGAGGAGGGGCCACACCCACACTAAAGCAAAACTGGAAGTCCAGCAGGGTGGGGTGGGGCATTGAAACAAAAACACCTTTGACAGGGGTACGGTACAGGTATGTATACTCATATATGGATCAATGCGTCACAAGAATGGAAAATTATCCTAGAAGCTGCAGAGAGGTGGTTGTCAATGGAAGTTCAACTTAATCTTTTTAGTTTGGTCTTCCAAAATAGTTTATATCATAATATTGTCAATACCAGTAAATTATGCATCCCTGAGTGCTTGAAATACCTGCACCATTGCAGTGGTCAGAGCATCCAAGTGGTATCTGGAAGGTCATGGGTTCAACTCCCCTTAGGGCCTCAGAAAATTCTTTTATCCAAGTAATTTGACTTTAAAACGCTTGTTCATTTATTTCACATATTTATCCAAGTCATAAATTTTCACATTTCTCCAGGTACAATGAAGAACAATGCAGTTTTTACCAATAGTATCATCTATCTCAGGTTTCATGGCTGAATTTTGGTAACCCTAACACTGAGAGAAAACACCACTGTTTTCTAAACAAGATTTTCTGTCAAATAGTTAATTCTCCTAGGCTCGATTTCCGCCATTCTCTTGGGTCCAGTCTGGGTTCCTTCCAAGAAGAGACGGAGGAGGACCGCGGGCTCATTCCCTGAGCAGCAGCTGGTAATCGAGCCTACTAGACTCCTAGCACCCCACATAGACATTTTTAGGGGAAGGAGTGAGATATGATCACCCCTGCTGCTGCTCAGGGAATGAGCCCGCAGTCCTCCTCTGCTAGTCAGTCAGGGAGAGCACGAGAACAAGCGCGTGAGAGCAAAGCGATGGCGAGGGACAGAAGGCTCGTTTTCTCGCTCTCCCTGACTGACTAGAATGCCAAGCTACGCTGGCTACTGCATCGGAGGCTACTAGACATACTAGACTCCCAAATCGGACACAAAACCTACCAGATATGGTGCATGTCAACAACACTGCACATCTCAGTACTTCCACAAACATTTTTGCAACGTTTGGGTACTTTAAAAGCATTTGCTTTAAAAACTATATAAAGCATCATTGACAGGGTATGGAATGATTTGAAGGCCAGTTTACCCAAGTTCGGAATTGTATAGCTTCTGACAACTTAAAAATTTGTTGCAAAACAGACTTCATAAGTCAGGCCAATTTTCATACTCACCACTCAAATATGACGATGAAAACCAGGCCAACAAAACTGTAGCAAGTTCAGTGGATTCAGGTTGAGCATTTAATGGTCTCAGTTGTCGGCTTGTCGCATTCGTTGTCACAGTTGATTAATAGCGTTGCGAGGCAAAATGACAGACGTTACTAGGTGGGAATGGCAACCTTCTGCCTGGGAAAAAGCATTGTCATTCCCACCTAGCAACCTCTGTCATTTTGCCTTGCAACGCAATCAATTCTACCATAACAACTAACACAACAACTGAGACTGTTAAATGCTCAACCTGAATCTGCTGTAAATTTGCTTTTTCAAATATGTCAACGAATTGGGCCAACAAATCGTAGCATGTAAATTGGCTGTTAGCCAACTTTGCAGTATTGGCTAGCAATGAAGGCCTGCAATGATAACTCAAACAAAAAGTCATTTGCCTTGTTGAACACTGCAATTTTACCTTTGATTTCCTCAAACTCCCAATTTCTTGAACCACAAATTCTTGTTTTACCTGGCGGTTCTTGATATGATAGACCACTAGTTTGGAAAAACTCCTGGATTTTGATCTTCTAAATAGAGGGATTTTATTTAACCCTTTAATAGTAACTACAGAAATACATACTACTGGGTACTAATTCCATTCTTTTGTTTAGTTTCAATATTGTTTTAAGGGTTAAATAAAATAATTAGAATAAATAAAAATAAAATGATAGTAACCACCTGTCTTAAACCACAAGTTTCAGCACAATTTGTCATAATGTAGATGTTGCAGTTAATTTTTTCCTTTAGTTAAATTTTATTCTTCCTTTGTTTTAAACTTATTATTGTACATTACCATACCCAAATACAAAGGAACAGTAAAATTTAACTGAAGAAAAAAATAACTGCAACACAGACAATCCCCAATACCAGTCTGTGACAATTTCAAAGTGTTCGCATAGGATTAAGATCCTGAATGATATGATCAGGGTTAACATTATCTTTTGAAAAGTCCCTGCAAAACCTGTCAACAATCAACGATCTCATTCCCAGCTGAATAGCTGGCTTATAATCCAAGTCAACATTATCACCAACATGGAGAGCTTCTTCAGGCTTCACATCAAAATGAGACAAAGCAAGCTCAAAAATTTTTGGTGAGGGTTTACATGTCCCAACGTCAAAAGAGCATGCAATAAATTTGAAGTAGTCTTTCAAACGCAGACTTTCAAGAATAACATCAAGCCTTTCGTCAAAGTTGGATATTACGGCAAGATGGTAGTTTCTCTTCTTTAAATGCTCCAACACATCAAACGTTTCAGGATAAACTTGCCAGGGAGATGCAGTTGAAAATTCTCTATACAATACAGAGGAAATTCTGGCTAACGTGGCCTCATCATGGTATCCAGCAGAACGGAACGTTTCTGTCACCACTCCATGCCACCATTTTTCGGCTGTCTTTGAACTTTTTGCGCCAAAGTTCGGCAATGTCTTGTAGAATTCTCGAAAAGAGTGTTTGAAAGAGTCGTTCAACGGTTTGGCTTTTACGTCGACACCAAAACGAGCCGCCACATTGCTGTAAAGTTCTCCAGGGGAGCCTCGAACATGGAATAGTGTATTACAAGCGTCAAATGTGATTAATCGTAACATACCGCCAATAAAAACACCAATATAAAACTTGGACTTCAACTACAAATCATCGCCATTTTCTTTTGAACTACTCTGAAAAGACTGGGGCCTAATTCCACTGACGGTTTGAGGGAAGAGGGTGAGGGAGTCCTCAAAGGAAGCCCAAGTGGGGTAGCCTCGGTAGCCTGTCAAAGGGCTCTCAGCTTTTTGCTCTCCTAACGTTTATCGGAGGCAACCGATTCTGCACGGGAACAATATAGTAACAGACTACTAATTTTTTATAAACAATCCGTTTTTCCTTCTCCTTCGAATTCTTCTCTTGAAATATCGTTGCATGATATGACGCTCAATCCAGGAGACGTAAAGTACCAATCAGGCCGCTTGTACTGGCGGTCTGATTGGTACTTTACGTCTCCTGGATTAGTGCTCCAATCTCGTGGGGACATCTGACTGAAATGACCGAGCTGAACTTCGATAAAGCCCAAAGGCACTGTAAATTCTTTCAACACAGTCCAGGCTCGCGGTAGTTGAAATCAAAATCAACCAATCAGAGGTAAAACTTAAGGTGGGGGTAAAGGTGAATTTGAGTGAAATGTTAAGAGTTTTAAAGAAGGGATAGAAGAAAAAAAATTATTTTTGGAACACCATCAGACAGTTGACCCCAACACAAGAGCACCCCAGGTTGTCAGGGGACTGTTTGGGTGTCCATCTACTAATTTTTAAATTTTAACTGAAATTACATTAAATCTTTTATATTTCTTATTTCTCCAAATTTTACTAATCCTTTGAGAAAAACTATCTCTTTCCAAAAATCCCCAAAAATCCCCAAAAAATTTACAAAACACCGCTAAACATAGCTTTGTGGGATGAACAGAGGGTTTTGAGAGTGTTTGAAACGGGAGCGAGATATTCGCATTAAACCCAAGTTAGGCGGCGGAAAAACGGTCTTCAGGCGAACCCCCGCCTTAACTTGGGATCAATGCAAATATCTCGTCCGCGTTTCAAGTAATCCAGGACCTCTATGCTCATTTCACAAAGCTATGTTTAGCGGGGTTTTGTAAATTTTTGGATGATATTTGGGAATATTTGGGAAGAGATAGTTTTGCTCAAAGGATTAGTGAGGCCCTGCCAGGGGGGTGTCCCAGGTCGCTTGTCGGAATTTTAAAATGTCTCGTGTCGGCGTTTCGTCAAGGCTACACAACGCTGTCGGAAATTTAGCGACATACATTTGGCTTCGTCAGTCGTTTGTCGCTATTTCGTTTGAGCGCTGTCGCTACTTTTTGGCCCATAATTTACCCTGGCAGGGCCTCATTAGTTAAATTTGGAAAATAAGAAATAGTTAAGATTTAATGTGATTTTAAAATTAAAATTTGAAGTTAAAAAATTAGTGGATGGACACCCAAAGAATCTAATCAGCTGTACCTGGATAATGCAGGGCTGATTAAACGGTATGGGAGTATATTTATATTTATGAGAATAAAAACGGCATAAAAATGTGAATATATCGACGACCGTTGAAGGCCTAGATTTTTGTGCTCAAAATAAGCATCATCTAAATATAAATTAAAATCACTATTCACTCACTACAGCCTGTTTTGACATTTTTAGTACAAAAGTTTATCAGGCCTCGGTTATCAACAAGCTCCGATTTTCGTCGTTTATGCGACATGCGTTTTATAAGGTCCATAAGCTTACCGGTATATTGAGAACGGGCTACCAGAGGTAGAAATTACAAGCAAACATATTGACCTGGGCTTCAGGGCTTTTTATATTGACTACTTGGTGTTTTGTAAGGTAGTAAATTTCATTGGTCATTGACTTTTATAAGATTTAGTGGCTCCTAAAGGAGCCGTTTCTTTTGGCGGGAAATCCAAAAAGTGAGATTACTTGCTGCTGGTGTACTTGGTCACAGCCTTGGTTCCTTCACTGACGGCGTGTTTGGCCAGTTCACCGGGCAGAAGCAGCCTGATGGCGGTCTGGATCTCGCGGGAGCTGATGGTTGATTTCTTGTTGTAGTGGGCAAGGCGGGAAGCTTCGGTGGCGATGCGCTCGAAGATGTCGTTGACGAACGAGTTCATGATGCCCATGGCTTTGCTGGAGATACCAGTGTCAGGGTGAACTTGCTTCAACACCTTGTAGATGTAGATAGCATAGCTTTCCTTTCTCTTTCCTCTTCTCTTCTTCTTTTCACCAGCCGCGGCCTTTGCCTTTCCGGCTTTCTTCTCGCCTTTCTTTCCTGCAACTTTGGGTGCCATGTTTGTAGATCAGAATGGATTGAAATAACCTGCAACTCGATTCATCGTGTATTTATACTTGAACGAATGAAAGATCTATTAGTATGCGGATCGAAATCTGCAGCTTGTGATTGGTTAGCCTTACGTGGTATTTCAATAGTAACTTATATGTTTGCATGTCATTTCCGTTAGACAAAAGGCCTTTGAAATGCTACCTTTCAACAAAGCTCTGATTGGTGCTTTTCGATCCTTCTTGCATAAAAATGATCTATAAATACGCTTACGCTCTGCACAACTTTAGTTATTCTTCCACAACTTTCGTGAACTTGAAGCAAATTCAATCAAACATGTCTGGTCGCGGTAAAGGAAAGGCAAAGGGCACCAAGTCCAAGACCCGCTCATCCCGAGCAGGGCTTCAGTTCCCTGTTGGTCGTATCCATCGTCTTCTCCGCAAAGGCAACTATGCTGAGCGTGTTGGCGCCGGTGCTCCAGTGTACTTGGCTGCTGTGCTCGAGTATTTGAGCGCTGAGATCCTCGAGTTGGCGGGCAACGCTGCACGTGACAACAAGAAGACAAGAATCATCCCCCGTCACCTTCAGCTGGCTGTCCGTAACGACGAGGAGTTGAACAAACTGCTCGCTGGTGTTACCATCGCACAGGGAGGTGTTCTTCCCAACATCCAGGCTGTTCTTCTGCCCAAGAAGACCGAGAAGAAACCCAAAGCTTAAATAAGCTTCAATCTACAAACAAACGGCTCCTTTAGGAGCCACCAAATGTTAAAAAAGTCACGATCAACAAAAAAGTTGGTTTTCTGAACTTTGTTTAGAAATAAGATAACTTGCGCCAAATTCTTTCAGTTTCTGCAGCTTTTTTAACTAGTAGAGTGACTCTTTCTCACATCGCAGACAATTTCTAGCTTTGTGGCCGACAGAACAATTGCAACCAAAATACCCTTTTGCTTATGTGAAAGTGCAAGAGGAGCGCATCCCAACAGCTGGCCGTTTTCTCTTAGTCGCATACTGGGTGCTTAGGCGCATTCCTGCTCAATCCTCGTATCAAAAATTTTTCAACAAATGCAAATTGAAATGAACTTTAGCTTTTATGCTAATCAGAAATCTGCGCGACATTGCGCGTGCACGCTTCAGTGACGCTTACTTGAAAAAGGCGCCGAATTGAATTGAAAATTTGTTTGTCGGTTTTTAACGAACTTTATTTTGGCGCAAAGATGCCTTTTACTTGTTGTTTGTATCTGACTTTTACGCGTTTGAAGTAATTGATACCTTGAAGGCCTAAATATTTTTAATTTGGGAGGGGTTTGTACCTCGATTAAGTGAATTCTTTCGTAATAGCAGTCATTCTAAACACGAAAACAGCCTTTGAAATGCGCTTCAAAAGGTTTTCAGTTCTGTAACGATGCGCACTGTTTCTCTAAACGCGCGATTTTTGCATCTCGAGCTTCTTAGGGTAAATGTTCGCTTTATGCCATATCTCTTATTGGACCAGTGGGCCTTCTTGTTTCGAACTTACGAGGCATGCCCTGACAAAATAACCTAAAGTTTTCTCTCAAGTTTGGAGAACGAAATATACACTGAACATATACCATTGCCATAAGTTTGTCCTTAAATTTCACTGGGCATGGTCTCAAAATATGATTAATTTAGGTAATAATTTACTTTATTGGTCATGACTTTCAAGGATTTGGTGGCTCCTAAAGGAGCCGTTTTGTGTGCTGGAGCGGGTGCTCTCAGTCTAACCGCCAAATCCGTACAGAGTACGGCCTTGTCGTTTCAGAGCGTACACCACATCCATGGCTGTCACTGTCTTTCTCTTGGCGTGCTCAGTGTACGTCACAGCATCACGGATCACGTTCTCAAGAAAAACTTTGAGAACACCACGAGTCTCCTCGTAGATCAGGCCAGAGATTCGCTTGACACCGCCACGGCGAGCAAGACGACGGATAGCTGGCTTGGTGATGCCTTGGATGTTATCCCGAAGGATCTTTCGGTGACGCTTGGCGCCTCCTTTTCCTAGACCTTTGCCTCCTTTACCGCGACCAGACATGTTGATTGCTACTAGAGTAACTGATGAACCGACTTAGCCGCCGTTTCTCCTTTATATAGGCAGACAAACGACCTCTCAGGAAACATAGAAATATTGCTATTGGCTGAACAAAGACAACACAGACCACATCATGCATATTGCATATTTACTGACAGAGCTGATCCCAGAGCACGTGGTCAGTGTCCAGTGAAGGAGTTACGGTTCCCTTAGCTTATGGGATATGCAACTTAACACAAGTTTTTTTTGCCCGTATCAACAAGAATGAACAACAGAAACTAATAAGCCCGTACAATATTTCAAGGAGCGGAGCTTTAGCCAACAACATTTCGAAATTATCTCTCAAGGAACTTCACTGGATCGAAGTGTGAATACTAATTTTGCAAAATATAGTTATTAGCCAATGAAATCGCTCCCTTTTTAGCCAATCAACATTAAGCCCGCCAAGGTATAAATTGTTTTATGAGCGTCCGATCGGCATAACGGAAAATAGTTCCTAAACTCTACACTCGTGTTCTTAGAAATGGCTCGTACAAAGCAAACTGCTCGTAAATCAACTGGTGGAAAAGCTCCACGAAAACAGCTTGCCACAAAGGCAGCTCGTAAGAGCGCTCCTGCCACCGGCGGAGTCAAGAAACCTCATCGATACAGGCCTGGTACAGTGGCTCTTCGTGAGATCCGTCGTTACCAGAAATCCACCGAGCTGCTGATCCGCAAGCTGCCCTTCCAGCGTCTTGTGCGAGAAATTGCTCAGGATTTCAAGACCGATCTGCGTTTCCAGAGCTCTGCAGTGATGGCTCTTCAAGAAGCTAGCGAGGCTTACCTCGTTGGTCTGTTTGAAGACACCAACTTGTGCGCCATCCACGCCAAGCGCGTCACAATCATGCCCAAGGATATTCAGCTGGCCCGCCGAATCCGCGGAGAGCGAGCATAAGTGGATTATATCTCGAAAAATCAAACGGCTCCTTTAGGAGCCACCACATAAATAAAAGCAATGATCAATAAAGTGAAGTAAGCACCCTTCACCCCTAATAACGTAGGCTCAACGTGAAATGTCGCTTTTCTAGTTTCTCACTTCTACTTTATGCAAGCCTCGATGAGATGTCTGAAGTTTCAAATTTTTGTAAGGTCTTGTAGGCATCTGACGTTCCCTTGTTCCTAAGCTTACAAACAAAAGGTTTAGAGCACGGTCAAGTGCAATAAAAGCCCGCGAGGAAACGGCCATGGCTCTCGTAATGTTAGGATAATTTCGGAGAATTATTCTTACAGAGTGTACATTAGAATGCCGATTTATCGAATCCTCGGTTTTTCGAAACTCTCGATTTGTCGAACCAATTTTCGCCCCCCCCCCCCCCCCCCCCCCCCCTGGAGGTTTAAAAAAGCTGTAGTTCTGCACTGCATAGCTCTCGTCACGGGCATGTAGGAAAATCAGGAACGCTGCAACAGCTCGAGACACTAGAACATCGAAACAAGAGCTAACTTCCTGCACAGATCGTCACTCGTTGCTCCCCGAACGCGTGACGAGCCCAAAGATCTCTCTGCAGGAAGACTACAGAACACCGAAACACCAAGGAACACCTTTAAGTGACCTTAACCAACAAATGAAAGCTAACCGCAGCAAACCGGAATGGAACTAACCGCAGGCAAACCGCGTGCTTCGGTGTTACTGGTTGTGCTTTATACCCTCGTCACGACCGATTGATTCTGGCGCTCGAGATATGCAAATGTAAAGTACGTTTTGAAACAACGAACATACTTCAATATATTAATCCTACCTTGGACTCGAAATTCTAGTGTTACTTTAAGTTCATTATAAAGTTTACTGGACATAAATGAGAAATGAAAAAATAAAAGCGTCCAGTATTTAACAAGGAAAGTTTAAAAGTTGAATTTGGAGGTTGAAGTTGAAGTTTTGTGGAGCGACGTCAGAGACAAGTACAAATTAATAGTTGAAAGCAAGAGACGACTGATTTGTGGTAGCTACCAATTTCTTTGACAGATAAACTAGGGGAAACAAAAAGTCTAAAAGATTCATTGAAAATGACGAGGAATTTGATACGAGGTTTCATCAGAGAAAGAGGGTGGGGAGAGGGGGGACTAAATACTTATATTAAGATACAAAACAAAGCGCGCAAAGCCTTGCAAAACATTGAATCATAGCCGTGGCTTCACTGAATGACGCTACAAAAAAAGAAGCAGTTGAACGTGTACCCTGTTGGTCATTAACTTTTTTATAAGTGGTGGCTCCTACAAGAGCCTTTTTAATATTTTTAGAAGAAATCAGGATCTACTTCTTGGCAGCGGGTTTCTTGGCCGCGGGTTTCTTGGCGGGCTTTTTAGCGGCGGGTTTCTTGGCCGCTTTCTTGGCGGGCTTTTTAGCTGCGGGCTTCTTCGCTGCCGGTTTTTTAGCTGCGGGTTTCTTTGCTGCTGGCTTTTTAGCCGCGGGCTTCTTTGCAGTCTTCTTTGCCGCTGGTTTCTTCGCTGCCTTCTTGGCGGCGGGCTTCTTTGGCTTAGCGGCGGGCTTCTTCTTTGCAGCGGGCTTCTTCTTCGGTTTCTTCTCCTTCTTTGTCGGATCCACCTTGGGCAACTTGAAAGAGCCTGAAGCGCCAACTCCCTTGGTGTGTACTAGTTTACCATTAACGACGCCTCTCTTCAAAGCCGTCTTTAAGTGCGGGCCGACATCACCAACCTTGTAGTTGGCTTTGATGTATTTCTCGATGGCTTGGCGGGAAGAACCGCTTCGCTCCTTCAGCGCTTTGATGGCAGCCACAATCATATCAATATAAGGAGGATGATCGGCTGGCTTTTTAGGCGCTGCATTCTTTTTAGCTGGGGTTTTTGCTTCTCCGGACATGTTGCAATCTTTATAGTACCTTGCTATCGCTTTGGACCTCAAGACTCAAAATACTTAGTTCGAATGTGCAAATTAAGTATATGCGCCCTGTGCGGACCACTGAGGAAACAAGGCTTCGAACATGGCGTCCAAGAAACTTTGTGCTAGTTCACTCGAAGTTTTACCGAATAAAATGCCACGCTAACGGGTTTTTTCAATCCAAGCATTAAAACTCAAAACGGTGGTTTTCATCAGTTACAGAGGCAAAACATATTTAAAAAAAAGCCAGGGAAGTAAAATATTGAAAGCTTGAACGATGATAAATCTAAGAGATTCTTATGAACAGTTTGCCTTTAGAGCGGAGTAACTCTTGCTAGCCACAGTATTTTTCAGAAATAACCAGGGTCATACGAAAGAAGAACTCCTACGGCTTAAGTTATGTTTAAAAGATAGTCTTTCCTAGTCAATTTTCAGTGCTTAATCCTCGCTTATATTTTAACAACAAGGACAAACTCCTGACTCCGTCGTGTGCAACTATTTGACCAAATGAATATGTGGGAATTTACAATTTGGCGATTCTCAGAGAAATGATTTATAAACGAAAATGATGGCTTGGGGATTAAATTTACAACGCAACAATCAGTTCAATAATAGAAATTGTGGCTAACACAAAAAACAGACAAAATTTCAGTGACAAGAGTAACCAACGCAAACTAAATTGCGTGAACTAAATTCATCTTTCGCAGACTTTCTTATCCAGCATTACATGCTTTTTGTTTTTCCTTAAAATCGTTTCGATGTGTTGGGAGCTTTAAACTTATAAACGAAAATGTATTTTTAGGTCCGGTGAGGGAGCAATAATATGATCAAAAGATTCAAATTATTTACTATCCTTGTTCACAAGCGAATATAGAGTGAAAAAAAATTGCATAATCAAGCGTCAGAATCAACCGGCCGTGGCTTTAGAGTTATATATTGCCAAAATACTTTCTAAAATGCTCTAAATAAAATGAAGGTCGTTGCAGTATTTCCACGGGCTTTAATTTTTGTCGCTTCTACCGTGTTCTTAGCAATTTAAACTAGCAAAAACCTATTGGAACCTGACCTCTCCCACAATCATTTAACAGAAGATGGCGCCATGCAAAGCTTAGACAGTTCAGGGAACACCCGGGAGGGAACAAAACCTAGGTGTTGTAAGGTGGTGAACAAAACGAGGGTAGAATCCGATATCCTGCAGTACAAATGACAAATCATAAAATGCTTTCAATTTCTTAGGAAATAAAATGCTGTCAATTTCTTAACAGATGAAAGGGAGAGAGCAATATGGACAATGTGTTTCAGAGAACTGAAGAGACAAAACCGTTTAATTGTAGGCGCGCGCGCTTTTGTTTGAAACAAAATGGCGCCGGAACATTGGTCACAAAATCTTCTTCCTACGATTTGCGGAAGCCTTTTTGATTACACTAAATTCAAAAAGTTTTGCCAAACCATATAGTTATTGAAACATGAACCGCGAGAGTTTTTTTTTTTTTAAAAGATTATTTAGAAAAGTTGTGAGCAGCTGTGCTATACACTTTGAACAGTTTCTTTAATGGCCGGGTTTTCTGGAGTTAAGCCTACTCCACTTTATTGATCATTGCTTTTATTTATGTGGTGGCTCCTAAAGGAGCCGTTTGTTTTTTTGAGAGATGTAATCCACTTATGCTCGCTCTCCGCGGATTCGGCGGGCCAGCTGAATGTCCTTGGGCATGATGGTGACGCGCTTGGCGTGAATGGCGCACAAGTTGGTGTCTTCAAACAGACCAACGAGGTAAGCCTCGCTAGCTTCTTGAAGAGCCATCACTGCGGAGCTCTGGAAACGCAGATCGGTCTTGAAATCTTGAGCGATTTCTCGCACAAGACGCTGGAAGGGCAGCTTGCGGATCAGCAGCTCGGTGGATTTCTGGTAACGACGGATCTCACGAAGAGCCACTGTACCAGGCCTGTAACGATGAGGTTTCTTGACTCCGCCGGTGGCAGGAGCGCTCTTACGAGCTGCCTTTGTGGCAAGCTGTTTTCGTGGAGCTTTTCCACCAGTTGATTTACGAGCAGTTTGCTTTGTACGAGCCATTTCCAAGACCACGAGAGTAGAGCTTAGGAACTATTTTCCGTTATGCCGTTTGGACGCTCATAAAACAATTTATCCCTTGGCGGGCTTAATGTTGATTGGTTAAAAAGGGAGCGATTTCATTGGCTGATAACTATCTTTTGCGAAATTAGTATTCACACTTCGATCCAGTGAAGTTCCTTGAGAGATAACTTCTAAATGTTATAGGCTAAACACTCCGTTTCCTGAAATATTGTACGGGCTTATTAGTTTCTGTTGTTCATTCTTGTTGATACGCGCAAAAAACTTGTGTTAAGTTGCATATCCCATAAGCTGAGGGCCGCAACTCGTGCATTGGAATCCGACCACGTGTTCTGGGATCAGCTCTGTCAGTAATTATGCAATATGCAATATGCATGTGTGGTCTGTGTTGTCTTTGTTTAGCCAATAGCAATATTTCTGTGTTTCCTGAGAGGTCGTTTATCTGCCTATTTAAGGAGAAACGGCGGCTAAGTCGATCCATCAGTTACTCTAGTAGCAATCAACATGTCTGGTCGCGGTAAAGGAGGCAAAGGTCTAGGAAAAGGAGGCGCCAAGCGTCACCGAAAGATCCTTCGGGATAACATCCAAGGCATCACCAAGCCAGCTATCCGTCGTCTTGCTCGCCGAGGCGGTGTCAAGCGAATCTCTGGTCTGATCTACGAGGAGACTCGTGGTGTTCTCAAAGTTTTTCTTGAGAACGTGATCCGTGATGCTGTGACGTACACCGAGCACGCCAAGAGAAAGACAGTGACAGCCATGGATGTGGTGTACGCTCTGAAACGACAAGGCCGTACTCTGTACGGATTTGGCGGTTAGACTGAGAGCACCCGCTCCAGCACACAAAACGGCTCCTTTAGGAGCCACCAAATCTTTGAAAGTCATGACCAATAGAGTTTACTGTTAAGAGTTAGAGTTTATTGTTTCCCCGCATTAGTGGAACACTGGCCTAACTGGGGATATAAAATTGCGACAACCAATTCCCCCGCCATGAAAATCCATTCAAGAATACCCGCGGATCATTCGGTTTAAAACAGTGCATATTATCGCATCCGTTTGACGCGGACAAGTTTCAAAGATATCAATGAACCATTTCTGCGTTTACCGAAAAGCTGATTTCTGGCCATTTCCCCTACCACCACCGAATTCTTGATTGTAAAACAGTCTGTATTAAAACGCTTGTTAGTTGGGCAAAAGGATCGAGGTATCCCGAAAAGGACCCGCAATGATATCTGTAGAGAAAATAGAATGTTTGGAGTCCGCTCAAATATAGTGATACGACTGACTGGGATACATCTACCGTAGCTCTGCGCAAAAGTCAAAGTTACGTTTCTCGTTTTGTGGCAAGCAAGTTTGTCATAAACTGAAAAATAGATCGAATTTTCAATTTCGGCGCCTTTTTTCACAACCGTCACGGCGCAAGCAAACTGTTGTGTGAATTGATATTAGCATAATAAAAGAAAACAAGCTAAATTTCTCAATTTGCATTCGCGGGCATTATGTTGACACGAGGACTCAATAAACTGGGTTTAAGACAAGCGGGAAAGAACGCGCTCAAATGTAGACTGCACGAATAAAAAGGCAGTAATTAGGCTGTTTGCTTCTTAAAGGACTTCCATGCATGAAAAAGTTCAAATCTTATATGGTTAGAAAATGCAGTTGTCTGTATGGATGGCAGAGCAGAAAGAATTGCTCTTTTAAAATTATTCAAAAATCGTTGGCGCATTCAATTGACTCGAAAGATATATATCTCCAGAAAATAAAGTTCAAAAGGAAAGAAACGTTTTCGTTGATCGTGACTTTTTTAACATTTGGTGGCTCCTAAAGGAACCGTTTGTTTGTAGATTGAAGCTTATTTAAGCTTTGGGTTTCTTCTCGGTCTTTTTGGGCAGAAGAACAGCCTGGATGTTGGGAAGAACACCTCCCTGTGCGATGGTGACACCAGCGAGCAGTTTGTTCAACTCCTCGTCATTACGGACAGCCAGCTGAAGGTGACGGGGGATGATTCTTGTCTTCTTGTTGTCACGTGCAGCGTTGCCCGCCAACTCGAGGATCTCGGCGCTCAAATACTCGAGCACAGCAGCCAAGTACACTGGAGCACCGGCGCCAACACGCTCAGCATAGTTGCCTTTGCGGAGAAGACGATGGATACGACCAACAGGGAACTGAAGCCCTGCTCGGGATGAGCGGGTCTTGGACTTGGTGCCCTTTGCCTTTCCTTTACCGCGACCAGACATGTTTGATTGAATTTGCTTTCACGAAAGTTGTGGAAGAATAACTAAACTTGTGCAGAGTGTAATATTTATAGATCATTTTTATGCAAGAAGGATCGAAAAGCACCAATCAGAGCTTTGTTGAAAGGTAGCATTTCAAAGGCCTTTTGTCAAAAGGAAATGACATGCAAACATATAAGTTACTATTGAAATATCACATAAGGCTAACCAATCACAAGCTGCAGATTTCGATCCGTATACTAATAGATCTTTCATTCGTCTAAGTATAAATACACAATGAATTGAGTTGCAGGTTATTTCAATCCATTCTGATCTACAAACATGGCACCCAAAGTTGCAGGAAAGAAAGGCGAGAAGAAAGCCGGAAAGGCAAAGGCCGCGGCTGGTGAAAAGAAGAAGAGAAGAGGAAAGAGAAAGGAAAGCTATGCTATCTACATCTACAAGGTGTTGAAGCAAGTTCACCCTGACACTGGTATCTCCAGCAAAGCCATGGGCATCATGAACTCGTTCGTCAACGACATCTTCGAGCGCATCGCCACCGAAGCTTCCCGCCTTGCCCACTACAACAAGAAATCAACCATCAGCTCCCGCGAGATCCAGACCGCCATCAGGCTGCTTCTGCCCGGTGAACTGGCCAAACACGCCGTCAGTGAAGGAACCAAGGCTGTGACCAAGTACACCAGCAGCAAGTAAACTCACTTTGTGGGTTTCCCGCCAAAAGAAACGGCTCCTTTAGGAGCCACTAAATCTTATAAAAGTCAATGACCAATGAAATTTGTTTTCAAACATCCAGCCCCGAACTGGTCAATATGTCATAGACAAGTCCACAAAAAATACATCGGAAAACATAGACTATATACTGAAAAAAGTTCCTTTTACGAGGATGTCGAGCATGCATAAACATAGAATGCTAGACTGAACTTGTCCCGCTCGATGATCCAGTAATACTAAGAACAACACTAGGAATCATCGGGGTGCCCCCCCCCCCCCCCCCCCCCCCATAAATACAAGCACCTCCGAACACTCTTTATTCTAGCATCTCCTCCCTACACAACTTGGGCTTAGAGCGATGCCGTTGTTATAGCATGAACAAAATTCCTCAATCTGAACAGTACATCGGATGGGCCATAATTCTTTGATATACGTTTTCAAGTCAAAACTAACAAGATTTGGGGTAAGATTCATACTGAAGAGCCAAACAAGTCTATTTTCAAACCAAACACTTTGTAAGCCACTAGCAAAAAATTATTAGTCTTACAAAAATAAAATAAAAATAAATCACTTTATTTAAGTGTCAGAGTATTTAGCACTGTTGTACTAATTGTGGACACTGTAAATAAGCAAACAAATATTACAAATAGAACAGAAATTTGTTAAAATTCCCAACTGGCAGGAGGCTGACCAGTTGGCCATTTAGAAAGCGTAGAGGAGTTTTATTCTGGACCATGGAACACAAATTCATCAATAGTGGCAGGGAGGACGACTTGAACCCGCGACCTCCGGATTACAAGTCCAGCGCCCTAACCACTAGGCCACCCTGCCACCTTAAAAAAGTTTCTTAATCCCAAGAGTGAACACAATCAAATTAATCCTCACTTTACCAATACTTAGTCAAGAGAAAGGTTATTTGAATTAATAAAATGATCACCTATGGGAATTTGCTTTGGTCTTTTAACAAATAATTCTCCCAACAAAATACTATAAGGAAATGCATGAGGATCAGTCAGGAGAATTTGTATGTAGATATTGCGGCTCAAAAGATTAAGGGTTGACACTAGAAGAGAGCAGAAATATCGAGATACGTGATTTGAAAGTTGGTTTGTTAACATTAACAGAACCCTCTCACCTCTTCACAACTCCAACAGAATGAACACTTGACAGTAATTTTATTTCAATGTCAGAGGTATAATACAAACATAGACAAGTACAAAGTTCAAAAGTCACAACATCCAGTGTTAACGGCTCAGATGAAAGAAAGTTGAGAGAGCAGAAGACTGCAAGTTTACATGTGATGAAGTTTTTTTCTAGAAACATTTGACAGCAGTATGTTATGTTGTGGTAAATAAACTGGAATAACATCTCATATAAAATTCATATGGTTTCAATCATATTTACTCGCTTGAAACCCCTAAGCTCAAAGAAGTGAATATTGTGTTGTAATGATGCCCTCTCCTTCCTTTTCGCGAGGTCACACATGCCAACGAAACCAAAAGATAACTATTTTCTCGTCTTAAAACTATCTGGTATACAACACTTTCTCTGTGAATGGATCTACAGAAGTGGCATGCATTATCTGAGTTGCTAAATTTACAATCATGAACGTAGCCTGAAAATCATTAGCTCTCTTCATACTGTTCTTTATTTTTCAGTAAGTATGTCGCCAGGTATTCAATGGGATTGGGCGGCCTGAAGCAGACAAAAATGCAAACATTGTAATGTAAAAATTTTGATTACGTAATGTGTGGCATGAATGGCTGTGTAGTTATCAAGTACTGGTTTATTGTCGTCATCATGACATTAAAGGGAACCTCAGCTCTTGAGGCAAGTTGATGTTAAGTTGTTAGAAACAATGTCTAAATTACAAATTTTACTGAGCATGACATTTAATTATAATAATAAACGGAGAAGATTAACACTTTTAAATTTCCCGCGCGCCACCATCTTGGATTTTATGACGTCCCTGCGTTGTCGCTATTGTTGGGAAGCAGAGGTTCTTTTGTGTGAAACAATTGGGCAACGCAGTGACGTCATAAATCCCAAAATGGCGGCGCGCGGGAACTTTAAAAGCGGTAATCTTTTCTGTTTATTATTGTTATTAAATGTTATATCTTCTTTGTCCAGTAAAATTTGTAATTTAGGCATTATTCAAGAGCCAAGGTTCCCTTTAAAAAAAGGAAATTGTTGTAAGAACATCACACAAGACACAGATTGAAGTTTCCAATGACAGACTGATATAAACCAACACCAAAGTACATTTGAACCCCACCTAACTTGAACAGATCTCCAGTACAAACCTTAGAGTGATATTTGACTGAGTGTCATAAAACCAAAACCAAAGTAATCACCCAGAGTAATCGCAAAGGATGCAGACAATCACGGAGCGGGAGAAAACTCACAAGTGAGTAAGTTCTGATTGGTGTTGTTTTTTCTTCCGATTGGTTGAGAAAGTGGCATGAGTGTTTTAAACCAATAACTAGGCATAGCAGTAAAATGCGAAACACCAGTGTTTATCGTCTCTGCATGCTAGAACCCAAATATTTAATATTCTTATTTTATCCTGCTTTTGATAAAAACAAACTATCCATATTATTCAATTTCAATTGGCGGAGAGGAAACAGTGCTTGGCCTGAAATGTCACGTTTTCAGCCCTCAACTCAGAGAAGACTGGCATTTCAGGCTATTAACAGCCGTCAGCACTTTGTTGGTTTCAAGTTACTTGTAGTTATGACTGGAAAATCTGCATTTCATGCTGCCCCCTTTGTTTAGTGTATTCCTTTTTTTAGGACTCGTCAACTTGATCTTCATTGCTAAATGGGATACAGTGAAATCCAAATTTCTTTGAACTTCCCAATAACTCAAACTAAGTCTCAGTCAGTCAAACAGCGCAATTTTACCCCAAATTACTGAAACTCTGTATTTCTTGAACCAACCTTTGTTTCCATTGGAAATTTGAGAAGTTGGGATTCCCTTCTATTTTGCTATGTGCAGTTGAATTTTATTCATGATTTTTTGTACCTCTGCTTAGTATTAAGTGAGTACATTCCTTTCCAGCTAAGAATTACCTTTCCTTAGACAGGGTGGAAAGACCTTGGAGGAGAATTGGCACAACAGTCTGGTCCAGATATGCCCTGGTGGGTAATGACTGCAGCTCTACTTTTGGTTTTGTCGGTTTTTCAGCAGCTTCTTTTTCTTTTTCCACCATTTTCTTTGAATACAAAATAAAGAAGTTCACCTGTAAGCTGTCGCAAACAACAAATACCTCTAGTCTTGCAATACTATTAACAGTCTGCTTAATTAATACATTTTGCTATGACAACCCCAATTTGAGTTATGCTAAATTATAAGTGAGTAGGTGAGCCTGGTCTTGGTTGAGCACAGTACAGACCAGGCTGGTACAATGTACATAGTATTCCTAAACTCAAGTCCAGCTATATTGCTATCAGTGGCTGTGGAAGTGCTCCTTTTTGTCAAAAACACTTTCAACCTCTCTTCCCCTTTAAGCAAGAAAAAACACTTCATCACCACCCACCACCCACCTCTCGTAGAAAAAAGCTGGATCTGCCATGTTTGCCTCTATCAGCTCAGGCTGAAAATGTCTAACACTTTCCTGCTTTCCATTGGAAAGTAATGTACTTCTTGGAGAACAATAAAGAGGTGTAAAACATTACTGTTGAGCCCTGTGGCTAAACGAGATCCCAGTACAATAAAGGTAATCCCCTTCTACTGCATTTTTTAAGGTTGTTCTGGCAATTTGCCCCACAATGTACTTTTCTAAAACACTTTCCTGTGCTTCACTTCTGGGAAGCCTTCAGTTTGACTTTACATTACCTGCACATTGTCTGTGAGACCAATTTCTGCATGAGGAGAGGTTTCTTGAGGAGGAACCTGATGAAAACAACAAACAGGCATTTAACATTTTCAGTCATAACCTTGAAATGTTAATTATCCCCTCTGATTGCCATATATACACTATATCTCTTCTTATGTCAGTGCTCAGAACTTGGGAGGAAATCAAACAACTTTCTCTATGTTCTTACCAAGTACCGGTACATTGTTTTGCTTTGAAACATGTAGTTTAGTGATTCAAAAGTACTGATGACCAAAGCTTTGGCACTGTTAACACAAAAGTGGTTTCATCTGCAACCACATTGCTTTCCATTTGGTTATGTCTTTTGTTTACATGGCCCCAATCTAGACTGATATTGAAACTGTATTGTTTTGAAAATTTTGCTTGTTGGAAATCTTATCTATCTCTGCTGAAGTGAAATAATTTGCCACTTTTTAGTGGTGTTACATTTAAAAGAAAACAATACAAGGGCAATTGGGTGCACAGAATTACTATCTTTAGTAAGTTTTTGCGTTTGATGCTGGGAAAACGCACACCTAATCTTGTGTTGCAAAAAAAATCAAGATTTTGCTTGGACGCACATTTGCCTTGCTTTTGTTATTGGCCTCAGTTTGATGATCGTCGAGGATACCTTATATGAGGGGGGCGTTGGGACCTAGTAGAAACCGCAAAACCCCACAAAAAATCATCCAAAACCGTAAAACCGCAATAACAATCAAAACCGAAAGCCGCACACAAAATCCCAAACGTTAACCCATTACATGAGACGATTTCTGGAGAAAAGGGGTTTAAGACATTTGTTTTCACTTTTGATCAGTAATGAGCTAAATTATGCTATTATAAACTTGCGTTTTGCACATAAAACCAACAAGAGGTTTATTTTAACGCCTGATCGCAGTCAACAGTGCCTTGGGGCGTGGTTGGAGCGCATAATTGAGGTCATATTGCAACAGAGAAACCGGAAACCAAATGGGAAAACTGAAAACCACCAGGATTGCCAAATCTGAAAAACCGCTAGTTTATTTGCAGAAAACCGAAAACCAAATGCTAAAAGGAAAACCCGCAAACCGCAAAAGATGCGAAAACCGAAAAACCACGGCAGTTTTTTGGTGCGAAAACCGAAAAACCGATCTAAAAAATGGCCAAAACCGAAAATCCCAACACCCCCCTCTTATATGGATTTTGATTATGCCACCATTGTCAACAGATTAAGGGACTACCACAAGAGACTCTTCCTTGTGGGTTGGCACTCCAGGGGAGACCCCAGTGTATTGACATATTGACAAACCAGCAATTTGCAAGTCTTTTGCCTGATTCGATCTCGGGCAACGATCATTTGGTGATGTTTGCTTTCGTAGCATGCCTCAAATAGTGAACAATCAAAAAATCTGCTGTGGCCTTTATGACATTTTATAAAATGTTCGAGTAATTGCGCGCGCTGTGATTGGTCAGTTCGAGTTCATTATAGCTCCATAAAGCACACTGCTTACGTCACACGCGTGCTTTATCAAGTTATAATGCACGCTGCTTACGTAACGAGTTTGAGCGCGCGCTATTTTCTTAGCATTTTATAAAAGAAATAAAAAACTTCATCCTCGTGCATTATTGAGTTATAGCACTTGGGTTTTTTTAAGAACACTCGAGAAGTGCGAGAAGCACTCAGCTGTGCCTCGTGCTTCTCTATTCACTTCTCTCGTGTTCTTAAAAATTCCCGCGTGCTTATATAACTCAACAATGCACTCGGATGCGTTTTTTATTTCTTTATGAAACCGATGAAGGCTTAAGATGTTCGGTCGAAACGTCTTGAACGTCTCAAGCATGGGGAAATTAACAGTTTCTCACGCAAGGCAAGTCACAAGTAGAACATTCTTCAATGGAGAGCATCTCGAATTCACTACATAATGTACGATTTCTCCTTGTTAAGTATTTTAAAAAGTGTACAGTTATATCAGTTATCTCTTAATTACGGACGAAAACAATGACTGCTTGTCACATCGATGAAGAATACACATGCACGAGAAGACAATGGAGGTAGCATATGTCTTTTGTGGTGAAAGAAGGAGCTGAAGTGACAACAGTGAATTTGCCAAATTTCTGATAGAATATAAAAATATGGAAGTTTTGTCAGAGAAGTAAGCCTAATGTCGTCAAACGTAAGTTTAATAAGGAATTTAGCTCAGTCATCAATCAAATTTGGCGCACTCGGAAATTGGATCTCACCTCTGGTTGGCTGTGGTTTATTTCGTCTGGAGGAGCCAACGAAACTTGTTCTTGAGGAGCTGTTTAAATGAAAGAAAGCAAAAATCTGAATCTCAGCACAGTAGCGACACACAAGAACAAACAGTCAAGGAGTAACCCGTGCAAACCTTCACTAGGGATGCCGTCCGCCATGTTTGCTGTTTGTAACCAAGTAATGCTTACAGTGCATCATGGGATACTATTGATCCGTGTGAAATTATTCAGTGGGGGTAGGGAGGGGATGTTTGATCGACGTGACGCGCAAGATACGGTATGACATGTCGTTAGTAGCCTGCGTAGCTGGCGAATCCCGCCAGCTGCGCAGGCTATGTCATTATATTTAGAAAACTTGAGAGTTGATTTGATTTTTTTTATGACATTTGAGTGAAATGGTTTTGAAAAGTCACAAAGAAACAGGCCATACAAGTCTCTGTCTTTTTTTGAAAGTCTTTTATTTCACTTTCCTTTCTTGAAACATGCTTAAATCTTCTTTAGCTACTACTGTAAAGGCAAGCTTGTCAGCAAAGTTACATTTTTGGAAGACCTTTTACTTGCTAATCAGATTTTTCCTTGTTGACTTTTTCCCAGCCAACATGTACCCAGGGTCTTCTCGGGTGAATATGTCAGTGTGTATTTCACCCAGCCTGGGTGAGAGGGGAGATTTTTTTGGCAGTACCGCCAGTCACGTGACAAACAGGACTTCGGTTCAGCACGGTGCCAACCATGATGGTAAGGGTTAGACTCACTTATAACAGCTGAAAAAATGCAGAATATTTAATCAATTCATAAAATATAACCTTGCTGTCTATTTACTGTCCCCTGTAGGACGCAGCTGATAGCCCAGATATGTTGGAGGACGAGAAGGTGAGTTGTTTTTTTGCCATCTTTGATCTCGTACCCATGACTCTAGGCTAGGCTAGCTTCCCGTGGGATCGAAAATAACAAATGTTTTGATTGTAATGTTACTGTTTCGTTTCCATTTCAGACACGGACTCAGTCCGTGGATTTAAACACAGATACGTCTCTTATGGTGGACATCTCGGATGCATTAAGTGAAAGAGATCGAGTAAAGTTCACTGTTCACACAAAGGTTCGTGAGAACGACTTGAATTCCGTATTGAGTTGTCATTCAATGGTGTTATTCTTTAACCGCGAGAAAATATGCTTCTTTCCAGACAACACTGCCGAATTTTAAGGAGAGTGAATTTTCCGTGGTCAGGGAACACGAAGAGTTTGTTTGGCTTCACGATCGATATGTAGAAAACGAAGAATACGCTGGAATCATTGTAAGTACATTGCAAGGAATAAGTAATGATCGATATTTGATTAATCGTTTAACTAATATATAGTTGAATAATAACTGATCAGAAAGCTTTTGTATCCATCTGCAAAGCCCTTTGTATAGGTTATGTTACTGAAAAGGATAGAGAAAAGTATGAGATGACTTTAATTGCTGGTTTCAAGCCCTGGCCTTTTACAACTTCAGTTTGCAAGGGGTTTTGGGTGGGCTTACAACTGCAGGGGTGGTGAGGGGTCGTTCAATAAATGCCTGTTTTGCAAAATTTTAGGGTCTCATTTTAGGGTGTCATTGTCTCTTTCTCAGAGTCTCAATTTCTTTTGCAAGGCTAAGAAAGTCCCAGGCTCACAGATAAGATATCAGTCTTGCTGTCTAGCAGTCTCAAATTTACCATTTGATACCCCTAACTGGGGAGCTCGCTCATATCTGGAGGGGCTTATAAGCAGCATGAAAATAATGTCAATAATTGAGCAGAAAGGAACAACTTTAAGACCTTGATGAGGGATATACTATACGGAACCCACTCTGATCAAATGTCTCAATCTGAACTCTACTTTGGGACGAGTTTGGGACAAAGAAAAAATCTGATATCCTGACGGGAATTGAACCTATTGCCTTCCAGATGCTGGTAGGGCGCTCTATAAACCACTGAGCTACAAGAGACTCTAGGTGACCAAGAGGAAAGCTTGATAAGTGGCAACTGGGAGAATCAGTGTAATATACAAGATTTGTGAACATTGAGAATGTATTTTTGCATTATCACCTTCAGATTCCCCCAGCTCCACCAAAACCAGATTTCGATGTGTCTCGTGAAAAGCTGCAAAAGCTTGGAGAAGGTAACAATAAAAAGAATAGATGATGATTAGTTTTGCTTTCGTCATGTCTCAAAGATCATCCGATGTTGCTTTTAACAATCAGAACTATATTATTGTAGCTGTCCTTGCGACCATTCTTGAACACAAGTCCCAGCTTTAGCTACGACCACTTTTGTGAAACCCTGTTTGAATTGTCACATCATTTTTACCATACTACTACTTAATTGCCACATAATTTTGGCTTATAAAGATCTCTGAATTCATAGTTCAAGTTGATTTATGGGTGTTAAAAGCTCTGGTAAGTGACCAATCTCTATTGTTTCATTATGTGGTGGCTTATGAAAGCTCATTCTTGTTAAAAAAAATTCAAGAGGCGGCTGATTAAGAGAGATTTGACTATAATCTGGTTGACTGAAAGAAAAAGGGTAAAAAAACAGCAGTATATGTTGTACTAGATGGTAATACCATTTGATAATTTGATGTGCTGTTTATTTCAGGTGAAAATTCAATGACAAAAGAGGAGTTCCAAAAAATGAAGCAAGAGCTGGAAGCGTAAGTCAATGCTAAAATTGTGATGCTGTCAGGGGCAAAGGATAGTCAGCTGAAATTTTGTTCTCTTTTCAGGGAATATCTTGCTACTTTCAAGAAGACTGTAGCTATGCATGAAGTGTTCTTGACACGTCTAGCTGCTCACCCCACCCTGAGGAAAGACAGCAACTTTAATGTGTTTTTGGAATTTAAAGGAGAAGTAAGTTGATAACAAGACGACTGATCATAACATACTAAATACTAAATGGTTTAAACCAGGTGTATCAGTAGCTTGAATAGTGTGATAGCAGACCTGGAAAGGAGGGTTGGTGGTGACTGAAATTTCGACAACCCAAATCTTGTTGTCAGTCAATAACATTGTAAGTCTAGTCTGTTGAAGCTAATCGGTCAGTTTAGACTGTGATGTTATTAGCTGTAAGACTTGTGTTAAGTTTGTCAACAGTTATTGGTCAGTTTTGAGGGATCCATCTATTGTTAGTCAGATGCTCTTTTTTCGTGAAAAAATGCTATTTTTTTTTCGCATTATATGAAAGTTCATATGAATCTGCAACATAATCCATTGTAAAAAATATGTTTTTATTGTTTTGTATAATTGCTTTTTTCGTAAAAATGTAGAACTGCATTGTTATTCGTTTGTCATCAAGGTAATTGATGCATGTCATTAATCAACCGGCACGCACGTGAGTCGAATCATTTTCGATCGAACAGGAACGCGCTGCGGTAGATATTTTTTCACTTTAGGTTTGTTATATGTAAATGTAAGTGGTCGTATATGTAAATAGGTGTCAGGAAAGGCGAAAAGCGTTAACAGAACCCTTCGCTCTTTGTTCCGTCGAAAAGTGACCATCTTCAAATAACTACATTTTTAAAGCTGTTGTTGATTTCATATCATGCGTGTTCAACAAGTATTACATGAAAATATACGATCTTTCCAAGAAGAATTAACACTGAGATAAAAGAATTTCATTTCTTCAAGAAGCAAGTCTTGAGGAGAAACGACATTGTTATCGTCCGCATCTTTTGTAGCGGCGGCGGTCTTTGCATACATGTATTTTTCCCTAGCGCGTTTTGTTCTTTGCTTTCCTGGGACGCTCATTGTTCTATAAAATTAAGCAGAAACTGAGCATCAATTAAAAAACATCGATGGTTTCGGGTTCATTGAAAGTTACCGATAAATAACCGGGTTATTATCAGCACGTGTTGTTTCAACTTTTAGAGTGCGCCTGGAGCCTGTGTTGTATCGAATTTCGTGGCTTCCAGTGGACTTGCACAACAAATATGAAAAGACGACGGTTTCGCTGACAGATTTGCCTAATTAAGCAGACAGCTAGCTGCAGGGAGCCCAAAAACTTTAGGCGCAGTTTTCTCGGCAATAAAAA
This sequence comes from Meandrina meandrites, assembly GCA_963693305.1. Classification (NCBI taxonomy): domain Eukaryota; kingdom Metazoa; phylum Cnidaria; class Anthozoa; order Scleractinia; family Meandrinidae; genus Meandrina; species Meandrina meandrites. The sequence continues at coordinate 26,625,069 of OY855909.1, forward strand.
TTTGCGATTTACGGCATATTCTCGAAGCTCCAAGTTAGACGGGTTTTAATCGATTGACTTTAAATTTCGCGTGTTGCGAGATTTACACCTTAGCTAAAATAAGGTGTCTGGGAATTTTATTGTATTCGCATTTTCTCACGGATAACCTCCCGAAAATGGGTGTTACTAAACAGAGTAACGGAGTAACGAGTAACGGAGTAACGAGAAACCGAGTAACGGGAAAAAATTCCATAGGTAAAAAAAAATACAAATTCTAAAAAAAAAATTACAAATCAAGCCTTGGAGTAATTTCATTGATAACACGACTACATGACAACCTTTTGTTGCAATGCACAACGGCCGAGAGGATTTTCGCGCTAAAAATGTCAAGTGACTGCGTCTCACTCAGTCAGAGCATGGCTCGCCTCGGGGAAGGTAAGAGTTTTTTTTTCTCTTTTCATCGCTCATATTTGTGGAACAGCCGATATAGTCCGCAATAATTACAAAAGCAATGAAGAAAGATGCTGTTTGGGCTGCCTTATTAAGGGTTATGGACTGTTTTCTTTGCCGGTTTTCCTGCCACTTTCACTGTTTGTTTTTGATTACCTCCAATTGGGCTTTCTGCCTAGTATAATTTCTCTCCATCAAAACAACAGATGACTACAATGTCATTATTATATCGGATAACTCGGGAGATGAAGGTAAGAGTATTTTATAATGGTCTTTATCGTTGCCACTGCAGGTCTCCTTTGAGGCATTTGCGGAAACATCCGTGTTCATAAAACAAACACTATGCAAGGAATTTGAAGATACTATAAATAGACTGGGACTTTTATTTGGTACAACGTCTGTTAGGTTGGATTTCTGTGTTACTTATAGATTACAAATTGTTTTACCAATCAAATTGTAACCATTATGGCCGAGTGGATAACACATATTCGACTTTAGCACTATATTTTCATGGTAAATATTCCCATCGGCGCCAACTTCAGACAGAATTAATGCACGAAAAACTAAAAATACCATTACCGATTTCCCTCGTTGAACTCGAAACCTTAAGTTCTTAATTCACATCTATTGCAGAAACTGAATTAAATAAAGAAATGTTGGTATTCCGGCCATATATTTTTTTATGCGTTGCGCGACCTTTTTCCTATATTTCGATAAGACGATAAGCCTAAAAATATTTAGCCTGCAAGCAGGCTCTCGTATACTCAAACTGGTCGTGGAATTGATTTAAATTCCATCGCATGTTAGCTGCACTGAAAAAAAAAACGTCCTCGCTTACAATGGCCGTTTTTATACTAGAGACGCGTTACCCGTCTGGACAAGTTTCGGCAAACATTTTGCAAATCGTCTGGTTATCCGTCTCTAGTATAAAGACGAGCACAAGACGCGTTACCCGTCTAGATGAGCTACTTTTGGAAATCCGTCTTTCAAGACGCATTTCGAAAAGTAACTCGTCTAGACGGGTAACGCGTCTTGTGCCCGTCTTTATATTAGAGACGGATAACCGGACGATTTGCAAAATGTTTGCCGAAACTCGTCCAGACGGGTAACGCGTCTCTAGTATAAAAACGGCCAATATCGTCCGTTTTAACTTCAGAGTCGTCGAACAAGTACAACTCCAAATCAGGTAAAAGGGACAACGAGTCCGCCATTTGTTTTGCTTTCTTAATGCAGCCAACCGGAAAATACTGTTCCATTTGCCACACGGAATACCCGGAATTTCAATCCGGAATTCTAGGTCCTTATTTCTATGTTTTATTTGAATGTTATTATTATTATTTTTTTTACTATTATTTTTATTTTTATTTTTTTTTTACCTATGGAATTTTTTTCCCGTTACTCGGTTTCTCGTTACTCCGTTACTCCGTTACTCGTTACTCCGTTACTCTGTTTAGTAACACCCCCTGAAAACCGATAACCAAACTTTGAAATACAATATTTCGAAAACAAGGAAACCAATCGCCAATCGCAGACACCTTTTTAAAGAACAACATCTGCAGTTCACAATAATGTCAATAAGTTTAAATTCCATCAAATTCTCGGGGAGTTGGAACTCGTGATATGATCATGGGTCATTTGTTAGAAAATGTCAAAAAACTGGAATCAGACATAAAATTCACAAAAATAGACTCCAAATCAGAAATATACATTTATTTAGTAATAAAGGAACGCAGTTTGAGAGAATAAATTAGGATTAGGCGCGCGAATTTCGTGACTTTTCGAGAAGCGGTCTGAAAGGGCACCTGATACCTTAAGTTGTTTTGTTTGATGCATCTGCTGTGGTTTAAATTTATCATCAGTTTAAAAATTTTCAAACCAGTTTGATTTTCATTTCCCTTTGTTTCAGATTATGATAATGAATATGAGACAATGAAAAACCAAAATCAAACCGGTTTGAAAATTTTTAAACCAAAGATAAATTTAAACCACAACACATCCACTGCTTGTGGAGTGTTGCATGATTCAAAGTTAGGGATTCAAACTGATCATGAAAATAGAAATTCTGTGACATTCATTTAAATTTTTCCATCTAGTGCAATAAATAGAGGATAATGCATGATTGCACAGAGGTATGAAATTTATCTTTGAGTGTTCAACTCGATATCTCACGAGTAAGATATCGATTTGAACATGAGAAGAGAAATTCCATATCTCCAAACAACCATGTATTATTCTGTTTATTTTATAAACCTACTAATAACAAAGTTTTTGACGACTTTCTGAAGATTTCCAACCATTTTCCAAAGATTTCCAAAGATTTTCCGAACATTTTCCAACTTTTCCCAAAATTTCTGAGTATTCCCTAAGATTGCTGAGAAAGATCCGAAGATGTTTCAACTTAATATCAATAAACTTGGCTCATTCAGCATTGAAACATGGCATACCCGTCAGCAACTGTGACAAAATCGATATCTTTACGTGTGAAAGTCATGATATATCTCACATTTGAAGATATGTTTTTTCTCAGTGAGAGAAATCCTGGTAATTACCTCTAGTTTATATAATACGAAATGTATAGTGACTAGTATTGAGAATTTCTGTCAGCATTCAGTTGTTGGATAATATTGTTAAATGCTGCTGCATGTATGTTTTACAAGTTGTAAAAATTCAAATCATTCTTTTCTTTAATTCCAGCTTAATGTACGGGGCAAAAACAAGAAGGAACGGCTTGGAGGCCTCTTCAAGGGGCTTGCCAAAGGAGTTGATGAAGTCCTTCTCTCGGGACAAAAGGTGAATAATGATCAGACAGTTACTTGAGTTTCATGCATGAAGCAATCATCCGACTATGCCCTTAGCAGCGGTTGATATAAAATCTAAACTTAAATCTTGGAGGGTGGGTGGAGCGATCCCGCCTCAGATTGGCTGCAGAATTTGTTTTTGTGCCTGCATTTGGAGATCATTCCAGATCTCTTTTTTAGGAGTGCAGTGAAGCAGATAGTATGCAGAGCATCTCTGTCAGACACAAATTGCTGCATGAATGGTTTCCCCTGTACGTTCTTGTGCGACATTGGACCACTTGATAGAGGAAAGAAATCAGTGTTATATATTGTCTCTTTTTTTAACTGATAAGACATGTTTTGATTAATAGTGTTCTCTTCAAACATCAGGGTCCGAAATTAAATTTTTGCCAAGGGAGCCATCTGACGACTAACTTAAAAATTTTGGTCGCCAAATGGAAGCATTTGGTTGCCAAAGACAAGTGTTAGTTTTATTTTGGTTTCTTATTGCTCGCCACGCCACGATCATGGCTTTGCCGCTCAATTTGCCGCAAACTAAGGAAAACAATCTGTCGGGAACCCAGGGTATAATTTACCTTAATTTATAGTAAAGCACAAAATTTAACCTTTGAACATTTAATGTTTTCATTTACCGCAATAAACATACAGCTAAAATATTAAGGAGAGACTCACAAAAGCCGTGTAACGGTAACAGAGTCACATCTAAATGAGCGCATTTGTCACATTCTTGCAAAGACTTCGGATTTTTTTCTCTTATTATCTCCATTTAGTTGGAACTATGCTGATATCCTGTTAAGTTCTGTGTATAAGACATATGGAGGCCCTCTTTCTATACCTAGATTCAACTAAGTGCGGAACTTACTAAAGTATCTGTTCTTCGCTGAAACAGAACGAAAATGATTTCGCCAGTCACCACGCCACGTTTTTGCCCGCGGTATCTGTATTGGGAGAAGCCGCTGAAACAATATGGTGCCGGGTAAATATGGCGATCGTAAAATTGTCGCTTCGTTTTACTACAATTGTCAACAGGAGCTTTATGTTTTCTTTTAAAAAAAGCCCTTTTACCTTCGAATTTCAAATGCTGAGGGGACAAAAGGTTAGTCGCCTGCTGGTGACCAGTTTTAAAATTCTGGTCGCCAACACTCAATTTTTGGTCGCATTGGCGACCAGTGAGTCGCAATTTCGGACCCTGAACATAATTTGTACATACCCAGCTTTACTCTGTTTCTGACTTCAGTCTTCAGGTCAGCTATCAACTGCAATTTTCTCTTTCTTTCTGCATCTTTTACATGTAATTTTGCAAGACTACGTTGAAATGTCTTTTCTTCATATTACAAATCCATGATCAGAAAACTGATAAATAGGGTTTTTGCTTACGACGATGTTTCAAACTTGATTGTTTAAATTGTGTGTGGAAGCCTTCACGTTTATTTGTTCTTTATTATTTTTTAGTTGGACTAATCTTGGATCTTTTTTCTTTTTTCAGGATATTGATGAGTTCTTTGAGACTGAGAAGAAATTTTTAGTGGAATATAACATGAAGTAGGTTTTGTCAAAGGGACTTCTCATGACAGAATAGACTGACCATATTCACGATAGCCGCCATGTTAGATTTCACATTATAATGGAAATTAGTCAGGTTGTCTGCCATGATGTCGTTTCTTTGAAAATCGGCTCATCTAAATAGTAAAGTATCTGTGCCAAAATCACATTTGAGAGCCAAGTTATGGTATAATTGTGTATACTGTCCAATAGCTTAAAAGCATGTTGCAAGAATTATCCAGTACACAGACACAGTGTGTGAACTGATCTGATTTGACAATTTTTTAGGTTAAAGGATTCTACTCGTCAAGCAGACCGTATGACAAAGGCCCACAAGAATTCAGCTGACTCTTTCATCAGGATCTCCAGTTGTGTTTCGCAGATGGGCACCAGTGAATACATGGACATAGATCGATTCCTGAATAAGGTACATTGTCAACCTTGTGGCAGTGCTTAAAGTTAAGAGTGATCAAAATCTAATTTTTCCTGATGATTTCAATATGTCATCAAGCAGACAAGTGTTGAGAGCAAAGACGATCATCAACTAGGGGAGATGGGTGTTGGATCCTTTTTGAAGTAATCACCTAGGAGAGGTTAAAAACGTAAGAAAATTTCAAACTATTGACCATAAAGTGGTTGCAGTCTCCTACAAGAGGTGGTCATGTATAAGAGCTTCTGACTATTACCGGTATTATAGTGATTTGACTGGGAACATTTTAGTATTAATTTGGAAAAGTGGTTGTTTAAGAGAGGTCATTACACAAGAAGGATTACAGTAACTGTATTTTGAAACTGGGACTTAAGGGATGTAGTTAAGATTTCCAAAAGGTAAAATTTTGTTGATCGCGGGCAGAAAATTTGGGTCACATTATTAAAGAGAAAGAGTTAATCAGACATAGTCTTTCAGCCAGAAAAATCAAGAAAAGCCAAGTTCTCAGGTGGTTATTTTTCAGCCTTCCTCCTACTACTTACACCCTTGGACTTACTTATACATGTAGTTATGGGCAGAATCAACTGACCAAATTTCACCTAATCAACTTATATTTTATCCAGGTGGCTGAATATTTTGAGAAAGCTCGTAAATTGGAAGGCCGAGTTGCCTCTGACAAAGATCTAAAGACTTCCGACTTACTCAGATACTACGTGCGAGACACAGAGGCTGCCAAGAACTTGCTGTATCGCCGAGCGCGATGTCTAGCTGACTATGAAAATGCCAATAAGGCTCTGGACAAGGCCAGAGTAAAGGGCAAAGAAGTGGCTGCAGTAAGTAAACTATATTTTGTGGTAATCATATCAGTACTAAGGAGATACGGGGTTTATTAATTTTAAAACTGTTTCAAGTGATGTGTTGTTTGGAAAATGAAAGGTGAGGAAGGGAAATTGGTATTGAATAGCATGCAGAGAAAATGTAGGACTTCCTCTTTGGGCAGCCTTTAAAGTATAATTTTTCTGTAACAAAACTCCCTATAAAACTGATGTTTCTCTAAGACAGACAGTAGTTGGACCCTGCCCCAGAGGTTCCCGTTTTAGAAAGAAATGACGGAATAGCCTGTTTTTCTTCATATCTAATGCGTTATGTCGTTATAAAGGTTAGTTTATTAATCAGTGCTGGGAGCAGCCTGCTGTGCGCTTTTATTATAATTTGAATGGTTGTTTGTTTGCTTTAGGCGGAGACTGCTCAGCAAACAGCTTGTGAAAAATTCGAACACATTTCAGAAGTAGCTAAACAAGGTCAGTTTGAACCGAGAAATGTTATGAATATACAAAATATTATAGAGTATCCAAATAACCATTTGTCTTTTGCCTCTGGGTGAAAACAAGTTTCTCTTCCGCATGTTCATTTTCAAACTCATTATGAAGTTTTGCACAAGGAATTGTTTAAAGACGGTATTTACAAGCAGCTCGGAAAAGGTTTATTGCTCAGCTATATAGCAATGGGGGAGTAATTTGTGATGTGTCTTCCCATCAACAGAACTGACAGACTTTAAGACGAGAAGAGTCCAACAGTTTAGAAAGAACATGGTAAGTGGAATTGAAATAAACATTGGTTAGTGAAGCCCAGACAAGCAGACTTTGTGTACAAGAATCAATTTGGCTGCCTCAGAAATATACTTATGCAATATACCTTTTTTTCAGACTGAAAGGGCAGAATTAGAGCTGAAACATGCTAAGGTACTATTTTTATACATGTGTTGCATTTTTTATTGCAAATATTGGAGTGCACTGTATGGAGCACTCCACTCACAATCACCTGCTAAGTGGTTATGTTTTCATTCAATCTTACCCTTGGTATAATTTGGAATTTATTTTTTTTTCTGGTGTATGGTAAATAATGAATGTAAAGCAAAGGAAAATACCAAGTTATACCAAGGGTAAAATTGTACCACAACATTATAAACCCTGTGTACCCAAATGAATGAAGTGGGAAAAACAGTTTTTGGGCAAGCTGAAAAATGATCCAGATGGGGTTTTCTGTGATGGACTAGCATCCAACCCACTAGCTTGGGAGAGGGGTTGGGGGCATGCTCTTTTTTGCTTTTTTGACTGTAGCCTGACAGCCAAAAGCTTGAAGTTTAGCCAGAGGACAGTTTTGGCTGAGATAACCCAGTATTATTGTGTTTTATCCCGGCTATAGTTGGTCCAGTTTTAACCATGTAGTCATGGTGTTGGCAGCAATGAGACCATTGTTGATGTTAAACTAACATTTTGTGATTGAAAACGAGCTTTTGCTATGAAGCCGGCAATGATGATGATTTGCACTGGGTTATGAGTCAATGATTCCCTTGCATCACTGAATTGCTGAGCATTTTTGTTAGCCCAGTAGGCCTGCTTTTTATTTGCCCCATGTGACTTGAAACAAATTTTCCATTTTGCTTGATAGCAAGGCGTGGGAACAAAAGTGTTTGGGAAAATCTGACTTCATATGGTTTGGGAGTTTATTGACTTGTTTATTTTGTCTGTTTCAGGCTCATGTGAATCTCCTGAAAACAACATTAGGGCAGTTAAAGGAATTGTAGACAGACGTTAATTAGGAATACTCTTGACTAACAGTTTCGTTTTCATGCAAAATATTATAAAAACACACTGTCATTAAAACTGCGATAGTTTCAGCAAACATCAAAGTAATGCAAGATAATTGAATTTTTTTAAAGTTTTCGTAATACACATTATATCTCTTTAATTTGCATCAATTTAGTAACCTACTATCTCTGAGAATGAATTGGGCCCACAGTATTCGTGACAGTGGTTGCTTAGTAACAGGACATATTCGCATTACATTGAGCTCATGTAATGAACTTGGGAAGTAGGCGAAACTATTTTACTGTTTTGAAAGTACGAGATGGGTTGTGCCAGAAACCACCCTTCAAAGGAATCCATAAATTCAGGACAAAATTCATTTACCTTCAAAACTGTAGAGAAATGCGTCTAAAGAAAGTATATTTTGTGCATCAGAGAAAACTATCATTAGCTAATTAAAAGTAGAATGAGACGGCGGTTATATGTTTCTAAGATGTCTGTATAATAGAATTTTAGTTATACAAACAAAACACTGCGTTGTAGTTTTCCTCAAAGTGCAATAGTTTTGATCACTTCCCCCCCTTCAAACGGCTCAGAATTATCCCCTCCCCTCCCCTCACGGGCGGCAAACCTTGGGTATATTGCATTAGGCCATGGAAGAGGACTGTTAAACGTACTAATTTGGATCCCAAGAGGAGGGGAGATGGGAGTAATTGTAGCTGTTGAAATTTGGAATTGGCTGTGATTTCGTTTTAGGATGTTGGAGGAAATTTTTTGTCGACGTGAAATGTTTAAGTGTCGTTTTTGAGCAAATAAACGGTTCCATGACAGGTTACTCTCTTTGTACTCCTTTGGGCGACCGTAGCAATTTCATCAGCCTTCTAATAGTGTCATTGATTTGATGGCATTGAAGTTTCTTTTAGAATGCAGACCCTATTTCAAGCTGAAAAGGTACAAAATCTTCGAACCCAAACATTTCATCGTAAAGTTCATATTTATATATGAAATCACTCCCTGCCCTTTTTCTCTTTACGCCCACGTGATCCATTTTCAGGGGTAGAATTTGAAAGGACCGAATTGAACACTTATTCTCGATCACCATCATGCCGAGCAGATGTAGCTCTAAGAGTCGCAGCAGTTCCTTTATTGCGCACTTTCAACCCTCGCAGAGCTCGCTACACCGAAAAAATAAACATTGAAATTAAACCAATAATAGACTGCAAGTAAGGGACTACTCGTAAGCACTTGGTATTCACACTGCTCGTTAAATAGATTTGCAGCTTGAGGGCAAGTCTTCTTGACAAAAATCCACACCCAACACTGGACAGTACGGAGAGGCGCCGCCCCAAGGGGTACCTACTAGCTAGGTATATACAGTAACGGGTAATGACTCGGAGTATGCAAAGGATAGGCAACACTTCAAAGTACCTCGAACAGACCCCAACGGTCCACTCAGAGGGTCGTACAGGGGGGGTCTCTGGCACGATTCACGGACGAAAAAAATAACGAATCACGGATCACGGATATTGAAATTTCATTTTCCCGAATCACGAAAATAAGTACTCTTTTATCCTGTTCTTACGCTACAAATAGTGTTTGAAGAAATCAAAATTGATTAAGAAATTACGAAACTAAGGAAGAAACATACTCTATTATTGTGTTCTTACTCTACAAAGAGTGTTTGACGTTACGATAATTATACGGAGATCACATTTGAGGTCTCGCGTCTCAAAATCACGCAAAATAAAGTCAATTAAGTGGTGAAATCACGAATATCGGTTATTAATTCAAGCTCTTCACGTGTCATGCAAAACCTTCTGGTCACGGGTCACGAAGAATAAATTTATTAAATTCACGTTTCACGGAAAATAAAATCAGCTAATCACGCGTCACGAGAATACCCCTGTACGACCCTCCACTCAGAATAGAGCCTTGCAGTATGCCCGTAAAGGGGGTTCATTTTACTACCGAAGATACAGCCGTTTCGATAAAGGTGGTCGAAAAAAAAAAGCGCACACGACAATCCCGAAAGGTAATCTGGGATATAAACAATGCACTCGGTTCCTGACACTGTAGCTGTCGAACCTACTTTTGTTGCTTTCTTTTAGCACTCGCAAACATACGTCTAGCCTGCGAGCAGGCTCCCAAAGAAATCGGCGAGCGAAGCGAGCCGAGAAGGGCCTGAGGGAGAATTAAAATCGCCTTTTCCCCTTCCCCCACCCACACCTTTCCCTTGCCGCTTTCTTTTCGTCCCATCCTCGACCGGAGAGCCTGTTCACAGGCTAACATACGTCCAGTGCCTCGTGCCATTTTTTCAGATTTCCCAGAAATGCTGAAGTCAAGGAACAGTGATCTTGAAACTACCCACAACACCTTTCGGGATTGTCGTGTACGCTTTTTTTCCAACAACCCTTCTCGAAATAGCTGTAAACAAAGTTACCTTTTCCGTCGAAAGTGGTATATGAAAGGGTAAGGCAACCTCCCCGTATAAAATTAGTATTTTTTTTTCTGAGTACCCCCACCACCTCCTCTCCAGACCAAGAACCCCTATTCTTATAACTAGTAGTAATCAGCGATTAGGGGAGTGCGTTCGACCTAAGATGGAGAGTCAGGTAGTAGCAAAGGAGCAAGGTTGTTGGCAATGAGTGAGAGAGGAATCTCATCACGCAACATTTTGGAGGAAAGATTGCGTGACGAGCCAAAAGAACATCTCTCTGCAAAATAAACTGGAATTTGTCGCATCAAGAAATGGGTTGTGTTGTTTTCGAAGGGGTTCAATAAACTGTGAAAAAATTGTGACACTGAAGCAGTTCTTGATATGTTAAAGCAGAATTTTTCTTTGCTCGCAAGCTATGTTATCGTAAATTGGGTGTTACAGAAGAAGCCAGTCAACCGGACGGAAACATGATCTGTCATCATAGCAGTGATTGTTTGCCAAAGGTCAAAAAGAACCTCAATGAATGAATGAAACGGCAAATTCTCATTCTCAATTCACGCACGTAGTAGCGGGAGGGAATGAGAGGCGGCTGTATTCGCAGCCCGGGGGGGGGGGGGGGGGGGAGTTACTCCTTTAATTTTACTACGGGGGTGAGCCGCTGACACCCTGAGACTCTTGACCTGTTCCAGAGTAAAAATGATGAATTTGCGACCCTGTTCCAGAGAAAAATTGCAAAAAAGGTACCCTGTTCCAGACTTGAAGCAAAGCAACTAATGCGTACGTGATCCAGAGTGAAATTGGCATCCAGAGTGAAATCGGAGCGACTTTTAATAGTTAAATGAACATTTATTTAACTCAACTGTTTAATGAATAACTGGTTAATGTACCGGTTAAATAGGTTACAGAAATGCGAGACACGATCGATAACGTACGCCTTGACGCGACCGATCACGCAACGAAAATGGCTTTTTTTGTGGAATACCACGGGAAACAGCAGATATCACAAAGCAAGCGACGGAGGGAGCGGAGTTAGCTATACTAGACCGTGGTTAATCAGGATTCTAGGGAAAATTCGACACTATTCCAGAGTCAAACCTGAAATAAAATATACCCTGTTCCAGAGAGAAAGGGCGATTTTTATACCCTGTTCCAGAGTCAGAGAAGCAAAAAACATACCCTGTTGAGTGGCACATCCCCGTATAGCCCATATATGGGAGTACCCCTCCCCCCGGGATTCGCAGGCTACAAATTCTCATTGATGTCAGAATATTGTAAAACAACGTGAATAGAAGTCGCTCCTGGCACTTCATGTGACATTCACAAAGCAGAAACGTACAAAGTCATAAATGAATGGGCAATTTGCATTCATTTCTTTTACACTAAAATTCATATGGAATAGAAATGAATTATCATGTACACGACAAATAACTATTTATTTCACTTTAGTTGTTTAATATCTTTTGGCACTACACAACTTCTAAAACTCCACAGACTTCTACAAATATTTTCACTTCAATTTGAAAATAGATCGAGGCACAGCACATCAACTTTTCGTTCAGTCAATACACTCATAATATTCAATAATGATTTCCTCATTAAAATGCCTAAACATTCTGCGAATAACTATAGAATACAAATTCAAAGAAGCGATAAAACAATTTTGATCCTTATCCTTCTCACTCGTTTTACATGAAATGCTAACGATTTGCAATTTTAGCTAGTTTTGTGAATCGTTTTGCATGCAAACACGCTGGTTTTAAACCGTTTACCTTGCCTACAAAACAACGAATCGAGTTACTCGATTTCCACTCCTTTTACGACGTTCGGTGGCTGATTAAAACTCTTCTACCTTGGATGAAAACCCTCCAAACAGCAGCGATAACAGACCATAACACAGGACAATTTTGTCGAGAGAAATCACTAGACTATCACTCCAAACAGCAAAACAGAAGCACATGGCATGGAGATGACATCATTCGCCCCTGAAAAATTTTCTGGGGGGGCCAAATTGACAACGCACCCTAATCGAGAAATACTCACATTTTTATGGACTATACTAGTAGTAATCAGCGATTAGGGGAGTGCGTTCGACCTAAGTTAATATGCCTCAAATGGAGCGATGAGGATAAGTGGGAGCGGAATCTCATCACACGACGTTTTGAAGGAAAGATTGCGTGACGAGCCAAAAGAACATCTGTCTGCAAAATAAAGAGGCTGTGTTCCCCCTATTACGCCATCTTCTTGTTGTTGTCATTATTATTGCGTTACTGAATATTGGGTTACTCAAGGTGAATACGCGGAACAGTGACATTAACTGAAATATGTCGCATCAAGAAATGGGTTGTGCTGTTTTCAAAGGGGTTTAATAAACTGTGAAAAAATTGTGACACTGTAGCAGTTCTTGATATGTTAAAGCAGAATTTTCTTTGCTTGGGTGAAGCCATTCAAATGATTTAATACAGGTGTATTGGACCGGTCGACGGAAACATGATCTGTCATCATAGCAGTAATTGTTTGCCAAAGGTCAAAAAGAACCTCAATGAATGGAACGGCAAATAATTCTCATTGATGTCAAAATATTCATGGTAAAACAAAGTATAGTCCATAAAAATGTGAGTATTTCTCGATTAGGGTGCGTTCTCCTTCGTCGAACGCAACAACGTTGTCAATTTGGCCCCCCCAGAAAATTTTTCAGGGGCGAATGACGTCATCCCCATGCCATGTGCGTGTTTCGCTGTTTGGAGTGATTTCTCACGACAAAATTGTCCTCTGTTATGGTCTGTTATCGCTGCTGTTTGGAGGGTTTTCATCCAAGAAAGAAGAGTTTTAATCAACCACCGAACGTCGTAAAAGGAGTGGAAATCGAGTAAGTCGATTCGTTGTTTTATGGGCAAGGTAAACCAGCGTGTTTACATGCAAAACGATTCACAAATGAGCTAAAGTTACAAATTGTTACCATTTCATGCAAAACGAGTAAGTAAAATAAGAATGAAAATTGTTTCATCGCTTCTTTGAATTTGTATTGTATAGTTATTCGCAGAATTTTTATGCATTTTGATGAGGAAATCATTATTTAATATTGTGAGTCTATTGACTATGAACGAAAAGTTGATGTGCTGTGCCTCGATCTATTTTCAAATGGAGGTGAAAGTATTTGTAGAAGTCTGTGGAGTTTTAGAAGTTGTGTAGTGTCAAAAGATAACAACTAAAGTGAAATAAATAAATCATTATTTGTCGTGTACATGATAATTAATTTCTATTCCATATCTATTTTAGTGTAAAAGAAATGAATGCAAATTGCCCATTCATTTATGACTTTGTACATTTTTGCTTTGTGAATGTCACATGAAGTGCTAGGAGCGACTTCTATTCACTTTGTTTTACCATGAATATTTTGACATCAATGAGAATTATTTGCCGTTTCATTCATTATTTGAGGTTCTTTTTGACCTTTGGCAAACAATTACTGCTATGATGACAGATCATGTTTCCGTCGACCGGTCCAATACACCTGTATTAAATCATTTGAATGGCTTCACCCAAGCAAAGAAAAATTCTGCTTTAACATATCAAGAACTGCTACAGTGTCACAATTTTTTCACAGTTTATTAAACCCCTTTGAAAACAGCACAACCCATTTCTTGATGCGACATATTTCAGTTAATGTCACTGTTCCGCGTATTCACCTTGAGTAACCCCATATTCAGTAACGCAATAATAAACAAGAAGATGGCGTAATAGGGGGAACGCAGCTCTATATTTTGCAGACAGATGTTCTTTTGGCACGTCACGCAATCTTTCCTTCAAAACGTTGTGTGATGAGATTCCGCTCCCACTTATCCTCATTGCTCCATTTGAGACATATTAACTTAGGTCGAACGCACTCCCCTAATCGCTGATTACTACTAGTATAGTCCATAAAAGCTAAGAGGATTTCTCGATTAGGGTGCGTTCTCCTTCGTCGAACGCAATTAGCACCACCTTCTGGTAAATCCCTGGCCGCGCCTGCCCTGGCCCACTGTGAAAGTGATATCCAAAAGCGAATAGTGTCACGTCTATGCGAGCGCCTATTGTTACAGATCTTCATACACAGTATCTGTTGTTGTTCATAGAATTACTTTACGACATTCCGGTGTTTATGTCATAAAATAAACTGACAGAGCCCGTCTCCAAAAAGTTAAAAGGCGTTAAATTGAATCTTAACAGATCAAACGAACTAAAAACAGACTCAATTGTGATTGATGTACCTTTGGCAATATTTATTCTATGTAAACTTACTATACAAAAAAAGCGACTCTTTTGACTCAGCAGGTTGCCAAGACTATTTACAAACCGATCACTGCGGATTAATTAAATTTGAGTTTTTTTATGTGTACTTTGTCACGCCTATGTCCATTTAATTAAAGGACAGTTGAAGTTATTAAGTGTTAAACTAGTGCTATACAAATAGCACACGTTCAATTTTACCAAGTTAACTTACACTAATTCGTATTCTCTCTTTGAAAACTATAAAAGTTTGTAAAAAGAATGTGTGATGCGTGACACAACACGAGTTCTAAATCCGAATTATTATCCGATCCTCCTCAATGCTCTTTGTTTGGCCTTTTGTTCTTTTCAAAAATGTTTACCATCAAATAAACTAAAATTCTACAAAATTTCCATGATCAGTGGAGGGAAATGTGGCAAGTTATTTCTTTCTTTTAATGGGCTGCACCCTCAGTTTCAGTCCAGCAACTTCTTCCAGCGTGGAAGGAACAGGGAATTCACCGGCAAATGATTTCGGCGAGTAATTTGCGATCACCATTCTTGACTTGTTGAGCCGAAGGCTTGTGTTCAAGTGGTGCGGATCGGATGAATAACGCAGAGACATTTCTCCAACGATGCAAAGTCGTGTCTCCATTTTAGAGCCTACTACCATACAGAGATCACTGGAGGGGAGAACGACTACAGCGTCGCCGCTTTCCACGTCCAACCGTGCGATAAAACGCGGCAGCAGCACAACAGATGCGGAGATCGAGCCCAGACTGTCGATGTAGTATATGCCAGTCTTACTCTGCGACCAAAGATTTTCTCCTAAATCGTCCAACTTCTTCTCCAAATTTCTCAGCGCGACCTCTTGCAGGACGCTCTCCGCGGTGCTCCAAGCATCCAAATGACTCGTTAAAATGTAGTCGAGGGAATCGGCGCGATCACCCAGTATAGCTAGCGTGTAGCCGATGCTAGCTCCAGGAATATTCTTCAGAGGCGTGAACAAAACACCCGCTTTGTTTTTGGGATCAATTTTCGTGAGAAGATCTTTCGTGGCGTCGACCCAAGAACGCGCTTTGATTACAGGGAAGATTTTGCCGCGGACACTTGCGAAATCTTCAATTTGTTCGCGATTTACGTTAAGCGTGCTCGATTTCTGCGTCCCACCGCTAGCACCTTCGCTCTCAGAGCGAAAAGCACTCGCTCCATTTGTCGCCTCCGACTTCTTAACCGTGAACGTTAACTTCTCATCCGATGGCCCCGATTTGGAGACTCTAGTCTCTTGCGATGATACTTTGGTTGTAAACCTCATGCTTAAAGCGCGCGAGAAAAATCAAAAGCGACTCGTTGATCTCAAGGGAAATAGAACAAATCCTGACCTAAGTACATTGTATAAATACGTGATAAGACCGGATATAAACAGTCCTAATTCAGTAATCCATTATGTGAAACAATGCACGCGAGATTCGATTGGCTTTGCAGGGTACCCCAAGGAATGTATTCTGGGCCTCGCCTTGTGTCCTTAAATGCCACAAATAACTAACTATTAAAGTGGTGACATTGTTCATATTTCACTTAATTTGTTAATGCCTGTTAATTAGACTGGCCGTTCTATAAATCAAAATATATTTTACATTTTCCACGTAATAGTCAGCATGGTTGTATAGTTAAGAGTGTTTGTCATTGCAAAAACAAAATGAAAATATCAAACGTGATAAAACCTTGCTTGAAGGAACAGGTCCGATAAAGTTATTTTTATCTGACCCATTCACCCGTAAACACGTCAACATAACAGACCTGTCATTAATTATATAATGACCGTGTATAATTCCGGACATCGAATCATTTGCGTAATTGCATTTGATACTGTTGTTCTGCGGTTTCATAAGCGAAAGTATTTTCATCAAGCTTTTCTATTGTAGCTTGGGTAATTCGCAGTCCGAGAAAAAACGGTGGGTTAGTCAAGTGTTTACAATCAAGTATTTATAGCGACCACAGAGAAAGTGAAAACATGAAAATTGAAAGGAGAGATATGATGGATTTCACCTGCCACTGTTAACCAAAACCAAAAAAAACCCTTCGTTATCTCGGCCTGACTTGTTCGATCGCGTTTTGATGAATTGATCTAGAAGCAATTCATTAAGTACAAGTATCTATGGCCCTGTTCGGCAAAAAGCCAAGCGCAGCTCAGATGGAATCTCGTTTTTCCCTTCACGGAAATTTTCAATTTCCTGTTGTGTGCACGTCTGCTAATCACAAGCCCAAACATGTTTGATATCATCCGCAGGCCATTTGATTTATATCCATAGATACTTCGCCAGTACCCTGGCCTGCGAGCAGTCTTCTTAGATAAGTATCGAAGAACACTCTGCTCGCAGGGCCAGCACCGCATCTTGGGGAAATGGGCAATTTTTTTAAAAAAGCACAACTTAAAGGAAGGGACCGCAAACGAAAATGCTGCTAACGTAGGATCCAACAAGGGATCTGATCAGTCGGTTCTAGTCGTGTTGGTGTCTCACAAAGTTTACTTTTTATGTAGTACGATCAGCCTTGTAGTATTGTTTGTCAATTTTTTCAAAGTCTTAATTTTCTTAAGTCGTTATCATCCCTTGTTATTTATGGTTACTTCTTTGGTGTTTTTCAACTTTGGAATTTATTGTTTGTGAGTTTCCTTCAATTTTACAGCGATTTTTTACATTAGAAATCGGATCGATTGAAAATGACGTGATATTTGTAAATCTTGCACTTCCACAGCGAGGCCAAGTAATATATATTTAAGTTGGACCGGGTTTCTGGTTGGAGAAAAATCGAGTACCAGAATAATTTAAATCCTATTGCGTTATTTTCTACCCAAAATAAAAGGTGAAGATGTAAATAATTATCCGTGATAACACCCGTACCAACAACAATTTCTTATCAGATCCTTAGAAAATGAAATTCAAAGTTCACAAGTTATGGGCAAAATCTCACGTTAAGCCATTTTGTAAAATTCAGTGGAACTTCGAAATCTGTTTTCGATGCTTGGTGTTGTTAGAAAAGATTTCTTTTGATACAAAAGTTTGCAATAAGGTGTAAATAATTTTGGTTCAACAATTTCTTATCAGAGGCTGAGAAAATGAATTTCAAAGTTCACAAGCTATAGGTAAAATCTCACGTCTCTTTAAGCCATTTAGTGGAATTTCAGTGGGACTTCGAAAGTAATTTTCGATGTTTGGTGTTGTTAGAAAAGGTTTCTTTTGATAAGATATTTGATGCAGTAACACAAAAGCTTGCAATAAGGTGTAAATAATTCTGATTCATAACTTTGTCCAATAACTACTCGAAGTCCTGGCGACTTACATCTTAATTTGATGGTGTATGATCGAAGCATCTTCGGATCTTCCTCGGCAATCTTCGGGGAATGGTCAATAATTTTCGGAAACCGTCAAAGAAGCCTTAAAATACACGATTGCTTGGAAATATGGAATATCTTTTCTCGCAAGTTAGAAGTATGACAAGTCTTGTATCATCTTCCTCTTCCAAATATTGGCCAATAAATTTTGCCCTTTTGCCGTAGTACCAGCCTTGCAATCAATTTGGCTTTATCTGCACTTAACGTGACGTCTGGTACGAGTATTTCTTGTACAAGAGATCCGGCAACAGACAAGTCAAGTAGTTTTATTCTTCGTTACGTGGTTCCTTGCATCCAAACGTTTTTTAATAAATCGACTTCCGGTCAAGAGGATTGGACAAACTTCCGGTCTTTCAGTCTGTTGTTTGGAAGCACCTTCTTGTGGTTCATTATGCATTTGTGTAATTTCGTTGCAGTTTTTTTATCCATGACTGAAATGTTGACATCTATAATAAATTGACCATGAGCTTTCATTTTCGAGAGTGTCGATCAACACGGACTTATACCTTTGTTTCAATTTTGACCTGTAATGCATCGGGATTCCGATTTTCAGTTTTTGTACAACTAATGTATTAATTTTTTGGCTATGGTTTTATGCTATCATACTCAGCTGACGTTTTTATTTATTTATTTATTTTATTTTGTAATTGGATTGATATTGAAATTTGAAATTTATTTTTTTCTGCGACGGAACTCGATATTTTTCTCTGCCACGCCAGAAACCGAAATCTAAATCCAAAATTGGAGACAAATGAAAATCTAAAACCAAACGGATATTGCACGAGCACCGAAAGAATTTGAAAACAAAACTTTGTATAAAAACTAAAAATCTGAATCCAAATCATTTGATAGTCTTGGCGAAGAAACTGAAATTTGCTAAAATGTAATGCTATAAAACAAGAGAAGCTGCTATAACTCGTCGCCAATTGTTGTTGGTTGTGTTTTGAGTTGTTCGCTTCTCACTGCGGTTGGCTGCAATTTTTCTTTCAAATCTTTGCTGATAATCGTTTGGCTACGTAAGTATTGCCTCAGCGCATTTTTCCTCAAATTTAAACCATAATTTCTCGATTATCTCAACTCTGTTTTTTGTATATTACTGGCAAACGTCATGATTAATGGGTTGATATTTCACGTCTATAGGCTGCTTTCACTGTTAAACTCAGAGATTCTTAGAAGCCTTGTTTTGGATCACTAAGAGTAAGTATTCTAACCCTTCGACCTTTTGAGAAACATACTTTTTAGTTACAGTACTGTATACCGCATTTGCATTTCAGAGATCCACCAAATAAAGATTTTAACTCGATTTTCCGCAATGGAAGCTATTAGATCTTTTAATTTCCTGTCGAAATTTATAATACATGTAGCTAGTTACAGAAACTTATGTATATGCAGTTATTGTTTGGAGTTCGATTTATGTCGTCGTCAGACAGAAATTTCAAACTTTACAATACTGTCTCGAAACAGTCTTTCATGGAGTTGCCATATCAGTTCGGCTAGGTTTAATATTTCATTGAATAACACATTTTATTTCAATTTTTTTTGTTGATAGGTTGTTTTATTGTTGAACTCAGAGATTCCAAGAAGCCTTATTTTACGGATCAGAAACAGTGAGTATTGAGTTGACTATTGTTTGCTCGATACATTATTTGTAAAAAGTGGCAACACCCTTTTAAGTTGATGCTGTTTCGAGTTTGCTTTAAGTTGTTTTTTAGAATTGCAATATTGTTCAGGCCATACATTTCCCCGTACATTCACAGTGTAGGTTTATTTTATTGAATACTGACATTCTATTTCAAATTTTTCGTGTGATAGGTTGTTTTACTGTTAACCTCAGAGATTCCAAGAAGCTATATTTTGGATCAAAAACAGTAAGTATTTGCAATTTTACACTTTTCGCGATGATTTTATTGCCTTTAAGTTTGCATATCACCGTAGATTGAAGAAACGTAATTTTCAATGGCAGCTATCATGCTATGACAATTTTTCGTTATTGAAATGTATATTAAGCTACACAAACGTAAATTTAAGTAGTTCTTTTCTTATGTTGATAGGTTGTTTTACTGTTGAACTAAGGGACTCACAGAAGCACTTTTGGACTAGAAAGAGTAAGTATTTATAATTGGCTGTCACCTGTGATGTTTTGCTCTGTAGACTATTTTTCTTTAACTCTGCATGCTGCTGTAGATTAAGGAAACGTAACCGAGATTGGGGACGGAAGGAAGAAACTCCTATTTGAAAGAAACAGCGATGAACGTCTGGCTTAAGGGGGTAAATTATGGAATTAAAAAAATAAAACCAACTCACGTATTGGCAGTATAGAAAAAAATGGTATATTTTAGGGGTCAAAAAATCTTGAACTACTCCCAGATTGGTCTCCTTTAGATGTTAAATTCAAATTTTCCGACGACCATCCCCGTCCCTTTCATACGGGAGTCCAGTCCGAGCTTGTTTCCATGGATTTGTTAGATAATGTTTCTTGTTGGAATTTATACATTGATGCTAAATTATTTTATATTGGATTAACTCCATGTAAAGAGGAGCAAAGACTTTTTTATTTGATTGATTGCGAGGCAAAGACGTAAATGTTTTGCCTTTTCACAGCAAGGATGTTGTGTCGCCGAACTTCAATCTTTCCCAGTATGTCTCGATTTTCAGTATTTTCACTGACACCAAGAGAATTTTGATTCACATGCTGATACGAAAAGCGAGCATAAAGAACGCACAGTTTTTTTGATGATAAGTGATAAGCTTCGTACTATAAAGATAATTCAGTTAACATTTATATGTTATACCAATTATGCTGTTAAATGTTCCTTTGAAGAATGTGAGAACAGCTTATTTTGTTTTCTTTTCGTTATGTTTATAAGAGTTTGAGTTATACCCGCACTTAAAATATTACAGATAGTAGGCACCTCCCAAATATGTTTTGTAACAAAAAATTCCTCTCGACAAAAGCCCAATCGCCTTCGAAAATGAGCCGCCAAAAGATAACGAGGACTTAGTTTTGGAATTTTATGGTACATTCTTTGTATCTTGTGCGGCTTATGGACACGATTGATTCTCTGTAAACTTCAGTATTTTCGCATTTGTCATTTTGAAGATTTCATATCCCGCTTCGGAATCAATTTCTTTTAATGGCTACGAACTGTTGCCAAACACATTTATTTCTCAGTCATGGTTTTCTAATAATTTTTATATCGCAGCACCCAAGTTTGAATTTTTATTTATTTGACGCATAAATATAAACGTTTACATTTGTATCCGTGGCAGAGCTCGATGTACTTTGCTCTGGCCAGCTGGGTCCTTTTCTTTGAACTAACAACTCAAACCATTGCGAAAGGCAACACTCAAATGTCAAAATCTGAAATCGAGAAGCAACACGTTCCATGGAAACCGAAAATCAGGGAACCTAAATATTGCACCCAGAGAAAACTGAAATCAAGACACTCAGTGTGTCACCAGCCAGGAAAACTGAAGGTTCAAACCTCAATGAAGTATAAAACTAAAGTTCAAAAGCTAAATCAGTGCCATAACTTATCTTTACAGTTTTTTGCAACTGGTCACGTATTCATACGATGAACAACGTTAATTTTCGGAAGGAAAATTTATTTCGTCTCTCTCTGCTTCCTGTTTGCATCCGAAACAAGGTTAAAACAAACGTTCTGAAAAAAGGAGTGAATTTTTCATAGAACGGCTTTGAAAGTGCTAAGCTGCGAGGAGACTCCTAGAAGCTTTGTTTTCGAACCAAAACAGTACTTGAAATGAACTGCCACCTTTAATGACTACTTTAATTAATGACTGTTGTAAATTATGAGTGACGGTGTGTCAGATTTTGCTAGTTGTTTCTTTTTTCTAATATACGATTTTGAGCTATTTATTATTACAATAATACTTTCTCCATTGAGATCTTAAAACTAGAATTAATTTAATTCGTGAATTTAGATAAAGGGCGACGTTGGGGATGGAAGTGTCCAGCGTGGTAACACGTGTAAGGGGGCAAGTGAAATTGCTTGTTTAAAACCTGCTAGAAGTCACCACACTAACGGTGGTATTCAGTCAGATACAAGTGGCACTTCGAAGAATCCCCGAAACCAGGTTTTAACGACTAAGAGCCAAGATATCCTCTATCATTTATCTCTTCTAGGCGTGAAATTGGCTAGTGGTAAGAAAACACTTCCTTGTGATATTTATATCAAAATGGCGGAAAGCATTGCTAAAGATATAGAGCATTATGAGCAACGTCTTAGCCTTGCCAAAGAACTCGGCGAGAGAGCCGAAGAAGGACGTGCTTATGGAAACCTTGGCCTTGCTTACAGTACTATCGGCAATTTTAAACAAGCCATCGAGTTCCACGAGCGACACTTAAGTATTGCAAAAGAACTTGGCAACAGGGCTGAAGAAGGACGTGCTTATGGAAATATTGGCCTTGCTTATAGCAGTCTCGGTGATTTCAAAGAAGCCATCGAGTACCACAACCAAGAGTTAAGCATTGCCAAACAAAGTGAGAACAGGGCGGCAGAAGGACGTACCTATGGGAACCTTGGCCTTGCTTGTAGACGTCTGAGTGATTTCAAACAAGCCACTGAATACCACAAGCAAGAGTTAAGCATTGCCAAAGAAGTCGGAGACAGGGCTGAAGAAGGGCGCGCCTATGGAAATCTTGGCCTTGCTTGTAGCAGTGTCGGTGATTTTAAACAATCCATTGAGTACCACAATCAAGAGTTAAGCATTGCCAAAGAACTTGAGGGCAAGGCGGAAGAAGGACGTGCCTATGGAAACCTTGGCCTTAGTTACAGAAGTCTCGGCGATTTCAAACAAGCCATTGTGTATCACAAGCGCAATTTAGGCATTGTCATAAAAGTCGGAGACAAGGCTGAAGAAGGACGTATCTATGGAAGTCTTGGCGTTTGTTACACTAGTCTCGGTGATTTCAAACAAGCAATTAAGTACCACAATCAAGATTTAAATTTTGCCAAAGAAGTCGGAGACAGGGCTGAAGAAGGACGTGCCTATGGAAATCTTGGCGTTGCTTATCGACGTCTCGGTGATTTTAAAAAAGCAATTGAGTACCACAAGCAAGATCTAAGCATTGCCAAAGAAGTTGGAGACAGGGCTGGTGAAGGGCGTGCCTATGGAAATTTTGGCCTTGTTTACAGCAGTCTTGGCGATTTTAAAAAAGCCATTGAGTACCAGACGCAAGGCATAAGCATTGCCAAAGAAGTCGGAGACAGAGCTGAAGAAGGACGTGCTTATGGAAATCTTGGCCTTGCGTACAGTTGTCCCGGTGATTTTAAGAAAGCCATTGATTACCACAAGCAAGATTTAAGCATTGCTAAAGACGTCGAAGACAGGGCTGAACAAGGACGTGCTAGTGGAAATCTTGGCATTGCGTATAGCAATCTCGGTGATTTTAAGAAAGCCATTGAGTACCACCAGCAAGATCTACGCATTGCCAAGGAAAGTGGAGACAGGGCTGGGCAAGGACGCGCATGTGGAAATCTTGGCCTTGCGTACCAAGGTCTCGGTGATTTTGAAGAAGCCAGTGAATACCACAAGCAAGATCTAACAATTTCCAAGCAAATCGGAGACAGAGCTGAAGAAGCACGCGCCTATGGTAATCTTGCCCTATCTTACCAAAGTGTCGGTGATTTTAGGCGATCCCTTAAGTATCACAAGGAAGGCCTTGAAATTGCCAAAGAAATCGGGGACAGGGCTGAGGAAGGACGTAGCTGCGGATTTATTGGCGCTGTTTGCAGACATCAAGGCAATTTTGAGGAAGCCATAGAGTACCACAACAAAGGTCTTAGCATCGCCAAAGAAATCGGGAACAAGACGGAGGAGGGACGTATCTATGGAAATCTTGGTGATACCTACAGCAGCCTGGGTGATTATAAGCAAGCGATAGAGTACCACAAGAAAGCCCTCGGCATTGCCAAAGAAGTCGGAGACAGGGATGGAGAGGGTGGTGCGTTTTACTCTCTAGGTTGTAGTTATGAACGCTTGGAATCCCCAGAAGAGGCTCTACCTTATTATCGATCAAGTGTACATGTGTACAATAACGTGAGAGCTCTTCTTCAGTCCGAGGATGTGTGGAAGATAAGCTTCCGTAAGAAGTGTCAACATGCATACACAGCGTTATGGGAAACTCTGACAAAGCTTGGAATGACTGATGAGGCTTTGTATGTAGCTGAGCAGGGGCGTGCACTGGCTTTGAAAGACCTCCTGGAGTTGCAGTACGACGCTGAATGTCTTCATACTGAGCTATCTGATCCTAAGGAGACAATTCCTCGCATAATAAGTGGCATGTCTGCTCCAACGCTTTTTATGGCACTCGACACTGACGGTGTAAATTTGTGGCTCCTCAAGGGAAATGAAATTCATTACGAAAAGAAGAAAATCGAGGATCCAACGGTGTTGATGAAAAGAGCCTTCAAAGAACTTGACATTTATGCTCTTCTTAAAACCCCAGCCCGTCCAGTGGAGGAACAAGCAGGTCCGTTGTCGCTGTTTGCAAAATCGGATCGAGATTTGCTGGAGTCGATACATAGCACAAAGTATTCTCTGGAGGATTTGTTCAGTAGTTTTATTGGTCCCATTGCAAACATGCTTCAAGGTGAAGACGAATTAGTCATCGTACCAGATGGTCCACTGTGCTTAGCTCCCTTTGCTGCCTTCAAGAATGAAGCCTCAAAGTATCTCAGTGAGATGGTCAGGCTCCGCGTCATTCCGTCGCTGACAAATCTACACCTGATCACGAATTGTCCTGAGGGATACCACTCTACGACTGGGGCGCTGCTCGTGGGAGATCCAAGTCTAGAGGTAGCTATCTACAAATCTGGCGAGCCTAAATATATTCCTTTGCCATACGCCAGAAGGGAAGTTGAGATGATAGGCGAAATACTGGATATCCCACCTCTCGTTGGAAGAGACGCGGCTAAAGAAGAGGTGCTGAAGCGAATCAGTTCCGTTGCATTGATTCACATTGCAGCACATGTCAAGATTGAAACTGGTGAACTTGTTTTGGCTCCAAACCCAGCACGAAAGTACATGGTTCCGGAAATGAAAGATTACATGTTAAAGCTGCCAGAAGTCCTGAGCCTTCAGGTGCGAGCCAGGCTTGTTATACTTAGCTGCTCTCACTCTGCTCAAGGGGAGGTCACCCCCGATGGTGTTATTGGCATGGCACGGGCTTTCCTGGCTGCTGGTGCTCGCTCTGTTCTAGCCTCTCTCTGGCACCTTGACACCGAGTCGACCATACAGTTCATGAGAAGTTTCTACCGAGATTTGGCGGACGGCAAAAGCGCCAGTGTAGCTGTTAACAGGTCCATGAAATGTATCAGAGAGCAAAAGAAGTTTGCTTCTCCCAAGTACTGGGCTCCGTTTGTGCTCATTGGTGATGACGTCACGTTAGAAGTTGGAAAACTTAAGCCGGAAACAACAGCACTGTAAGAAAACCTCATTCGTTATTTACGTGCATTTATATATGTCTTCTAGGGAATCAATGTCCTATTCTTCTAAATATTTTAACCGAATACCTGTACAGGTTATTGTAAGAATATATGTATGTGAGTAATTTAATTTAAGCGCCTCATTGGAAGTCAGCAAAAAGCCAGCAAGTGAAAAAGTCAGTTAAATTTGCTTTGACTGCATTTCTTATATACATCTAGTTTTTCAATTTGTATTGAAACGAGCCTTGGTATTTCGCTTTACTAAAAGGACCTCAGGACATTCAAAGGTGTAGGTAACATATTAAGAAGTGCATAAAATTATACAGGATCTTTTCTCTTTGCAGAGGCTGATTTGTAAAGTTCAGAGGAAACTAACGCGTGTCTGACAGGAATGACGGTCCATGATTTACAGAAATTATTGAAATACATTATTCTAGTTGTTTTTAAAAGGACAGGAAAAGGGACATCTGTCGGTAACCCTGTAATGCTTAGCTTAGTCTAGTGTAGCCTCTCATTATAATGCAAAATCGCGCGGAATATCACCTGATACTTCGCTGACTAGGCTGTGATTGAATCGGCTAAAATTGGACGATATATTCCACAAGATTGAGCAGGATAATTGCTTTATTACTCAACAAAATTGTAAAAGGAAGGTATTTTATAGCTAGAAAACATGTGGTTTTGAAGCGCTTTGCAAGAATGACTTTGGACGAATCTTGGCAACTACGTATATCGCAGGATATCCGTAGTGTTCGCGCTCGGCACAATTTGTTGAATAATAATCTCATATTTCTTTAGTCAAATTGTTTCTTGGAAGAAGACATGATAGTTCAAAATATTATTACTGATAACAAGATTTTTGTAGTACTGATTAGGTGGCTATCGTGCATTATATTTCGAATTATAATCCCATTGCTCACGTGAAAGAAGGCCGCAAGTTGCATCCTATTTACGTAACCCAGCATTTAGGCTTCGGTGTTAGCGGAAATTTAGTTTTGGCACAGTTTTGGCCAAGTGAGGGTGGAACTTTCCGAGAGTTGGCAAAAATCAGGCCGTGCAAGAGCGAAAATTCTTGTCGACTCCAGGGCGCTAAAAAGGAAGGGCGGCGAAACGGCCAGAGCGCTCTTGGGCAATCTCGTTCCCAGAGTCCACAGGCTCCACGGTCAGCGGTTTAGTCGCCGGGTGAAACTTGAGCCATCTGCTACCATATTTTCCTTGAAATTGGTGCTTGATTTATAGCGTTCGAAAAAAGGGCAAAAGACATTTCGAGCAAGTTGGTTTTATTTATGATAATTCAACACTGCGTTCACTGAATCAAAGTCTTTCTAACTTCTTACAGTTAAGGAAACATGTCGTTATTTCATTTCCAAAAGAATTTCGCGGAATCGTCTTACTGTTTTTGCGTAGCAATCACTTTTCTCCACCAGCCATCGACTCTCACTTGCCGCCATGTTTTGAACTTTGCTGCAGTGAAGCGCGCTCGACCCAGTCCTACTCCGCAGCACGCATCGCCCAAGAGCGCTCTGGCCGTTTCGCCGCCCTTCCTTTTTAGCGCCCTGTCGACTCTGAAGAATATTTGAGCAGACTCAAACTGGATAAGGAAACCGTTTGGCCATGAGCACAAACGGTGCTCATGAAATGTATCAGAGAGCAAAAGAAGTTTGCTTCTCCCAAGTACTGGGCTCCGTTTGTGCTCATTGGTGATGACGTCACGTTAGAAGTTGGAAAACTTAAGCCGGAAACAACAGCACTGTAAGAAAACCTCATTCGTTATTTACGTGCATTTATATATGTCTTCTAGGGAATCAATGTCCTATTCTTCTAAATATTTTAACCGAATACCTGTACAGGTTATTGTAAGAATATATGTATGTGAGTAATTTAATTTAAGCGCCTCATTGGAAGTCAGCAAAAAGCCAGCAAGTGAAAAAGTCAGTTAAATTTGCTTTGACTGCATTTCTTATATACATCTAGTTTTTCAATTTGTATTGAAACGAGCCTTGGTATTTCGCTTTACTAAAAGGACCTCAGGACATTCAAAGGTGTAGGTAACATATTAAGAAGTGCATAAAATTATACAGGATCTTTTCTCTTTGCAGAGGCTGATTTGTAAAGTTCAGAGGAAACTAACGCGTGTCTGACAGGAATGACGGTCCATGATTTACAGAAATTATTGAAATACATTATTCTAGTTGTTTTTAAAAGGACAGGAAAAGGGACATCTGTCGGTAACCCTGTAATGCTTAGCTTAGTCTAGTGTAGCCTCTCATTATAATGCAAAATCGCGCGGAATATCACCTGATACTTCGCTGACTAGGCTGTGATTGAATCGGCTAAAATTGGACGATATATTCCACAAGATTGAGCAGGATAATTGCTTTATTACTCAACAAAATTGTAAAAGGAAGGTATTTTATAGCTAGAAAACATGTGGTTTTGAAGCGCTTTGCAAGAATGACTTTGGACGAATCTTGGCAACTACGTATATCGCAGGATATCCGTAGTGTTCGCGCTCGGCACAATTTGTTGAATAATAATCTCATATTTCTTTAGTCAAATTGTTTCTTGGAAGAAGACATGATAGTTCAAAATATTATTACTGATAACAAGATTTTTGTAGTACTGATTAGGTGGCTATCGTGCATTATATTTCGAATTATAATCCCATTGCTCACGTGAAAGAAGGCCGCAAGTTGCATCCTATTTACGTAACCCAGCATTTAGGCTTCGGTGTTAGCGGAAATTTAGTTTTGGCACAGTTTTGGCCAAGTGAGGGTGGAACTTTCCGAGAGTTGGCAAAAATCAGGCCGTGCAAGAGCGAAAATTCTTGTCGACTCCAGGGCGCTAAAAAGGAAGGGCGGCGAAACGGCCAGAGCGCTCTTGGGCAATCTCGTTCCCAGAGTCCACAGGCTCCACGGTCAGCGGTTTAGTCGCCGGGTGAAACTTGAGCCATCTGCTACCATATTTTCCTTGAAATTGGTGCTTGATTTATAGCGTTCGAAAAAAGGGCAAAAGACATTTCGAGCAAGTTGGTTTTATTTATGATAATTCAACACTGCGTTCACTGAATCAAAGTCTTTCTAACTTCTTACAGTTAAGGAAACATGTCGTTATTTCATTTCCAAAAGAATTTCGCGGAATCGTCTTACTGTTTTTGCGTAGCAATCACTTTTCTCCACCAGCCATCGACTCTCACTTGCCGCCATGTTTTGAACTTTGCTGCAGTGAAGCGCGCTCGACCCAGTCCTACTCCGCAGCACGCATCGCCCAAGAGCGCTCTGGCCGTTTCGCCGCCCTTCCTTTTTAGCGCCCTGTCGACTCTGAAGAATATTTGAGCAGACTCAAACTGGATAAGGAAACCGTTTGGCCATGAACTCAAGGGGAGCGATATTTTGAACTCTCGGCTGTTCTCTTTCTTGCCTGGCATTGCTATTTTGCAAGTCTTTTCCAGTCTTTTTGTTAAGATTATAGCTTTGAATAGAGTAGCATTTATTTTATATTTGACTTTTACACGTATGATCATGATGTAGATTACCGTTGCAAGTAATTTTGAAAGATTTCTTTATTTCTTTATAGATAGCAAAACGCGGAGTGCTTACCGGTTACCGAAAAAGACCCGGTTGGAATGACCATTCAGTAATGGTAAAATATTTTTCTAAAATCAGCACCCGACCGAAGGAGATGGCTTGCCATTTATAATTAGATTTTCCTTGGTGGGCGATTGGAAACGGAAGAAAGAATTTTTCGACCAGCAACCGGGATGAAAGGACTACCTTGAAACGCAGTCCACAAAAGCCCTTATGCATGTTTACGTCAGACCGGCTAGTTTCACCACCAAGCCTCGCTTTCGAAGTGTAAACTTGCAAATTTTATCATGAACGAATTCCCAAAGCAGCAAAGATGAAAAGAATACCCACGTGAACACTGCATGAAGGTGGCAGAAGGTTGAGAATAATTTGCGTAAACGAGGCTTGGTGGTGAATTTTGAGCATAAGACGTCATCATGCATAAGGTCTATTTCCAAAGCGATTTTCTTGGAAAATTACTGTTTAAATTTATTGAAAATTGCTGAAAATTACCAGATCGAAACTACGGGTTTTTTGGTTAAATGGTAAGCACCGCGGACTAGATTGAGCCCACATTGAGACCGCGGACTCTGTTCAAGTCCGGTGTGAGGGCCTGCGATTCACAGACTTCCGGTCGTTGATACTCAAATCTGATTGGCTGAGAGCCCAAGTTCTTGACGTTAAACAAAAAAGCGGGCTCTGGAAACGAGATTGGATTTGGAACTGAGAATGAAGCTTAAAATGTTTAGTGTAAATGCGAATCGTCACTGATATGAACTGAGGACTTCTGTTAAGTCACTGTCTCAGGAGAGCATAAATAGCACTAGACCAGGTTTTGACTTCAGGGGCGTAGTTGGGGGGGGGGGGGGGTGTCCTGGGGTACCCACGATCCCCCCTTTGATAAGAATCAACATACCACGAATCTTTTCTAGTGCTAGACAGTTTCATACTCTTTTTTTGAGGACTGAACGTCTGCAGTGGCCCCCCTCTTTGGAAAATCCTGGCTACGCCCCTGGACTTATATCGTATATCATTATATTTTTAGCATTGTTTATAACATGGAAACTGAAAAAAACGGGCACAAGATTGTTATTAGAGTTAACACTGAATAGAGCTGATCGAGGAGGAATCAAAGAAATTTGATGTTCATTCCTTTTTTTCTGGAAAAAGAGTTTCTTGAGTTATTCGGGTAACGAATGGCTGCCTTCTGAAACAAATTTTATCGACAAATTCGGATGAAATTAATCAGTGTTGTGGATGTGCACTCTAAGCTGTTGCTATGTTATAATTTTCTTATAGCTTTGATTCATATCGTGGACATGTTTGCACGGACTCCAAAAGGCCTTCATTGCGCGGTTAGGTTACAAACTATTGTCGACGAAACTGTCAAAAAGTGGCAAAACTGTTCAGCATCCTTATCGATCTGTAAACTTTTTCAAGACTTGTTTTGTTCGACGGTCTAACTGAAACATGTCCATGATTTTTAACACGTTACAGAACATTTTATAGTATCATTTGAGGTTAAGAGTTTAATGCAAATGTCACTGCAACCATAGTTGTTAATTAAAATTAATCTTGCATGGCAGAAGAATATTAAAAGTTTGAAACCATTTTAAAGAGAAATGTTACCTTTGTAGTAACTGCTTTCAGGTGAAAAGAGCACAAACGATTGAACACTTCTCCTTCGGCTTTTATTTCCCTAAATATTTGAACATCCTTCAACGAGTTCAGGGTCTAATACTTTACAGTTAAAACCTAGAGAGTTTGTACATGGAAGAAAATGTTTCATTCAGAGCTTACAAAACCGCATTGTTTATATACAACGATAGCGAGCGATGTCCTATCAAGTCAGTAATAGGCCATATTCGTATTCTCGGTATTGGACTGGAACTAGCTTGCAATGGAGGCTAATGCGGGGGAATATAATTAAAAAGAGCTTCATGTGATTTGCATTTGAAAAGATTCCCCGCATTAGCCTCAATTGGAAGCTAATTCCAGTCCAATACCGAGAATACGAATATGGCCTATTAGCCTTTGTGTGGATTCCAATAAAAAGCGTGTGTTTCCAGTATCTCTTTCTAGTTTTCAAAGTATGGTTTGGTCAGCTCTGTGCAGTTTCATCATTTTCACCTTCTTTGTTATAAATTGACAGGGGAAAACAATGGAGATTCTTCTCGTTCTTGGCAGACTCCCGGGGTAAGAAGGCGTCGCCGCCCCTTTAGATTTAGTCGAGAAATGTACTGCGATTCGGCCAAAGAAAACCTGCGCTGATGACGACGCTTTTGTTTTCGCACGAAAATTCAAAGGCGGGCAACAACCGATTGGCAGTCTCCTTCGCAGCCGTTGTTTGGGCTCGTCACGCAACGTTCCCTTCCCCACCAACGGCTGCTTAAACCAGAACCACACTCCTCACCATAGTTTAGCCAATCACCGCTTCGCTCACATTTTTCTGAGCCACTCGCGCCAAAACTCGCTGACTAAACCAAATAAAATAAAACACGTCTGATATGAAACCTGATGTCCAAAAATTAATTCTAGGTACAACAGGAATCTAAGCTCAAGATTTGAAGCAATGTAACAGGTTTTTGGTTAACAGCAGCTGTCACGTTTTTGCCGATAGGTGTCAAAGCAACTGGGGTCGAAACAAAAGGAAAGGAATGTGGTTTTGGTTTAAGCAGCCGTGGGCCGGGGAGGGTGCGTTGGGCGACGAGCCCAAACAACGGCTGCGATGGAAACTAACCAATCGGAGACGCCACAAGGATCTCTGTAGTTACGTCATCAGAATGGAGTTTCTCTGGTCAATTCCCAGACATCTGTTGAGTATCATTTTATTCGATTTCTTCGACTTAGGTTCGGCTTACTCAGAATTGTTCTTGTCCTGTACATTGAGTATCCAAACCTAGATTCTTTGAAAGGTGCGGCTTCTGAAACCGCAGTTGCCTTGCAAGGCAAGGTCAACTCAAGAGGAATACTGCGCATGGCATCTATCCACCTCGTGCCACGCTCACTTAGTTAATTTCTCCTTCGCTCGCACTCTCCTCACCAGCGCTTTTCTCACGTTTTTTTCGAGGCGGTGACCTGGAGCGAGAGCGTGATCTACGCGACTTTCGTTTCTCTTTCAGCGATTCCCTCGTGTGTGATCGTGTCCGCTTCGGAGATTTGTCGTCACCCTTCGTCGTGTCGTCGTCTTCTTCAGGGTCGATCTGTTCTTTGTCTGGTTTTTCCGGTTTAGGTTTTTTCTCGTCCTTCTTTCCGTCCTTCTCCAAGATCTGAAGTAATGACCTTGGTATATGTGCTCGCTAGGAAAAGGAAAAATTACCAGTTGGAAGTACAAACACGGCTATTTTTAACGTGGCTAAATCAGCGCTTTTTAGACGATTCTATTCTCAAAATTTAAGTGGTAACCTCTCAAATTGCAAGCTAGGAAATGCTTTATTGTAGCCTGCACCGCAGACGAAACTAAACCCCTGGTTACTAGTCGGGGGTAGTTTACGTCTGCGACGCAGGCTAGTTTTATTGTTGCAACGCAAGTTTCTTAGAAGAAAATCATAAAAAATCATTGATATATTATTAATAAGAAATATTATTTCTTATAATCTAACCGATTTTTGTAACATATGTATATTTTAAAACATTCTCATGCGGAAATGCAAAACAATCAAAGCGGCTGACCTGGTGAGGAGTGAACGACTGAACATGCGCAACAAGATTCTCCTTGAGTTCCGGACAAATCTGAATAATCATAAATCATCATAATTATACAAAGGAGGTTATTTGGGCAAAACAAGAAATTAACTTACGCTGTTGTTTATTCATAATTTAATTCAACGAAGGCGGGTTTCAATTATCAATTATTGATTTTTTTCTTCGTTTGTTGAGCACTGGGCATTTAAGCTCCGACCGTGAGGAAACTAGAGCAGAGGACAAAAACATACTCTGGGTGGTAGGGTGGAGTTTCTCATGATATGAATACGTCAAGTAGACGGGTGTGAGAATAGAGAAATAAATTCGAGGCTATTGTCTAGATATGCAACCAAATTCTCACAACCAATATTAAAAGAAATGTATCACCGCTAGTAACGAGAATTTTAAATCGAGCTTGGGATAGAACTGGTTTATTAATGTGGTTACCTCAAACACGCTCTCCAGCTGTCGAGAGGGGAGCTGAAGGAGGACCGAGAAGGACTGGGGCTTGGTCATCTACAAAGCAGAGAAGGAAAAACGAAATTACAGTCCACATGCTTCAAAGTTTTCGGTTTCAACGAACATTACACACATTTGTAAGTTACAATGACCGCAACAATAGAATACGCTAAGTGAGGTTCTTCTAAATAGGACCTGTGTTGACAGTTGAATAAAGGAGACGTTTACAATTCTGGAACTTTCAAATTACCTGACAACACTTGACAAATCCCTGCCACACTTTTGGCTGTTTCCAGACCTGCACGACAAACATGAAAAAGAAGTCAATCGAGGCCTCAAACATTTCATAACATTGTTTATGTCATTGTCTCAGCCTTTGTACGGAAGAATTTACTCACCTGTTTAGTGATGAGTTTAGCGAGTATGTTCATGACAAAGCCAACCAGTCGAGGACATATGCTGAGAGACTGGATCACCTGCCGAGTAAAATAAAATCACGTTTCAGTACGGGAAGGTTTGATAAGGTTTTTTCCTTATTATTCGCGACACAATTGTCGGCGCGTTGGATTCTGTGTCGAGAGGTCTGATTTCAAACGTGCCAGGGTCATTGTGTCGTGTTTTTGGGCAAGACACTTCAACTACCACAGTGGCTCTATCCAACCAGGAGTATAAATGTGAACTGGTATATTGCTGGAGAAACCTGAGAGTAGCAATACTCTAGTTGCTTCATGTCGTAGAAACCTAATATAAGCAAACGGGCTCATGAATATCGGGCTTTTTAAATGCCAAGGATGGGAAAAGAGTTTAATCATTCACTGCAGAACCTTTCAAGGCACTTTTAAAGCTAACCAATAAGCAAACAAAAAAAAACCCATAAAGGTGCTGCTGCCCCGCCAAATAATTATACAACAGTGCCATTACAAAGTTAGCCGCGATAGGATTTTTTTTCAGCAAATTGATCACAAGTTCACATGTTTATTTGAAACACCAATATCACGTGATCACGTGCTACGTTACCCTGTACCACGTGTTTAGAGCATTGATCACATGGTGAAGAGAAACGGAGCGCATGATTCACGTTGAAGCAGCCGTGTGCGTGAAATTGAAAGTGTTCTATGCGCGTTCGTACACCGCTCCCGCGGTGTACGGAGAAATAATGGTTTGAAGAACATTACCGTCCTCATAAACAAGGTAGGGAGAGGATTCATCTCCATCAGCTGATGAAGAACGACGGCCAACACCTCCTGAGTGTAAATGGTCTTCTCCGCGAAACACAGACTGCTGGCTGAAAGTGGGAAAGGAAAATTGTAAAAATAATGACTGGTTAACACAGAGCTCCTGCCTGACATGAATGTTGGCCTATTACTTGATCCGCATCATGCAGTTATCGTTAATACAGTCGGACCGATTCTTGTTACGTACAAAAGAAACGAACAACAGGGTAGTGGAGTCCTAAGTTGCTTATTACAGTGTAATCAGGTTTAAGAAAAAGAAAACCAGCAACAAAAACTGAAAGACTAAACATACGATACTCGTTTTATCGCCGGCCATGGGAAGTTAATAAGATGTTTTCAAACTCCAAGTATATTTCTAGTACTTTTAATTAAGTCAAACGAAAGGGAAGTGGACTTCTGTAAAGTACACCACGCAAAATTGACCAATCACAGCGCGCGTACTATTTCAGAGATATAGTTAGTAGAGTTACCTTTCATAACAGACTTCATGTCACTCTTGGCCTCGATCTGATGAAGAGCGACCAAGAGTTCCGACGGACTCAGGGGACTGGTGGCGGATACTTTAGAGTCACCTGATAAAGAAAAAAAATAGACATTAGACACTCCCTGGGTGCTAGGCTGGTCACGCAAGTTTTCTGCACAGGAATGATTGCGTGACGAGACAACATCACATCAGGCTGAGAGAATCAGTCTCGCTGTTGACGTGGCCTAAAAGAACCCAAAGAATTTCTATTTTTAATTGTTCAATCAAGATATGGTGCAAGACCTCTGAAAACTGTTTACACGTTTACGAGGAAGTCTGTAACAAGAACCTCTCTAACAACAATTACCGATGGCTCAAAAAGACATATTCTGTCGGTAAGCAACTTGTTCTATAAGAACCACGGGCTTAGTAACTCTGATAAACCTGATTCCGATTGCTAAAACGACCAATCGAATAAAAAGTGACACACTTACTATGAAAGCATCCCAGTAGTCTGTTAAACACTTCCTTGACCACGCTGGGTGACTGTTTGATCAGTTTAGGCAGCACAGCAATGATTTCTTGTTTCTTCAGACCAGTGAGCACAGGAATCAAGAACCTTACATCTGACACGCGCTTGTGATACAGCTCCTTGACTCGCTTGACCAGTTCAGCTGTGGGTACCGCTGGAAACACAACAGAGAGGAATCTTTGTAAACACGCGCCTCTCTTGGCAAGCTTAAAGGAGCTACGTCACGGCGAGTTTGCGGACTTTTGGTCTAAACTATTCTCAAATTAGTGGAATGCAACTTAACCCATGAAATCAAACTACGGCTATAAATATCGATTTTTGGAAGACGCGCGGAAACAACTTTAAAAGTTTAGCCTTTATGTTTAAAGTTGCAATCCATTTCCATCCTTGCCATCCGCAGTAAAAGACGCTTGTTAGCAGTTTCAGTGCTCTAATGTAGCAATTGTTAATAAAATTGGACCATTATTCTTAGGTTTCCTGCGACACAAATATATATTTTGGCTTTTCAAAAATCTGTTAAAATCCATGACAAAGCCCCTTTAATTTCACCCCAGCGCGCGCGAGATTCACGTCTCATAGTCTTAATGAAAAGTTTCTTCAAGAAATCACTTTGTATCATCATCTAACTGCTCATACCGTTTTTATTTTTTTCCCCACATACTGACAGAATCCGAATACTTTCATTTATATACTATGTTCTCACTACATCTTTTAGAAAACGTAAGTATGTTTGTTCTACTGTCTACATTACCTTTGTCAGTGATAATATTAAGTATCCTAGCGATAAGTGTTTCAGCGCCTGTAGGACAATTCTCTACCAGTTGTAACAGCTCCGGAGATGCCATACCAATAGCACGAACCTGCAGAAAATGATACGACGTTAGGAGTTGTAGGTTCGCAGCGCGTGTAAATTGGACAGGGAGAGGAGCCGGTATTGTACTAGCGGGCTCGCGCTCGAGAACAGTTTCTTGTTTATCAAAGTAACGACTCTGAAGAAAACGACGGGATTATTTTAAGTTGAGGCGCCTTTATTGCTTTGCACAACACCCGATTTACTATTTTATAATACTTACGGGATGTTCAAGATGTCTAAGAATGATTCTTTTTATGATCTGCGAGGAAGCTGTGTATACTTTAGCCAGTCTGGAGAGAAGAATGGCAAGTAGAAAAGCGAATTAGTGAACTTTATATATTAAGCTACACATTAGGGCCCAATGGTTTAAAGGGTGTATAACGCTATCCACTGGATAAATCACTATCAAGTGGGTAAGTGTCAACAAAGAAACCACGCTACCAACTGAATAGTGATTTATCCGGTGGATAGCGTTATCCATCCGTTGAACAATTGGCCCTGACCGGAAAGTTGCTACAGGTTTGAGAACAAAACAGTCAAGAAAATATAGGCATTCATTCACTGACATAGAGAATGAATTGCTCAGAGAGATAACCAAGAATAGGCTAATAATTATCGATAGTTAGAAATGAGGCTAGCATATAAAAAATACATAATAGAGCAAACACATTTGCTACTTTGTTTTGTTTGCGTCCTCTAGGTCTCACGAGAAAGCTGACTTTTAACTAGCAAAAGCAGCGGCCTATTTTGTAGCATATTTATAACATTTGTTTGTTGATGATTGTTTTTATCATATGACGCCCTATTTCCCACTTAAGGAAAAGGAAAATATGATCACGATGTTTTATCTTCGAAAATCTAAACCTCTTACACTCTCTTATGTTCGTGCAAAAGTTCATAGGTATATATATACTAAATAGAGACGCGTCTAAATCGCTTTGATTTAAGAAAAAGCGTTTATGAGAAATTTGACGGTTCACTTACTCGTGAAACAGCTGGTGGTTTTGAGGAAGCAGTGCGAGATATAAATAAAGACAAAGTTTAATCGTATCGTCTGTCCACTCGCCAGGAGCTACTTCTGTAGACAAATAAGAAAGCAACAAAACGTAAGAGTGCATTTAGCGTTTGCAATCTGCTGATAATCGATTCCCAGATGTTAGCGATATTTCTACAAACATGAATGTACGCGAGTCAAAATCGGCGTTCGAGAGTAGTGGCCCGTCCGACCGTCGCGTAACACCGGTTTCTG
This sequence comes from Meandrina meandrites, assembly GCA_963693305.1. NCBI lineage: Eukaryota > Metazoa > Cnidaria > Anthozoa > Scleractinia > Meandrinidae > Meandrina > Meandrina meandrites. Next base: position 26,662,421 of record OY855909.1, read on the forward strand.
TAGCATTAAGCGACTAGGAGTATTTCTACTCCCTACTCCAGCATTTAATTTGCTGGTTCTCATTTATACACCTGGGCTGGTGGAGAGAGGAACTGTGACAGTAAAGTGTCTTGCCCCAAAACAAAACGCAGTGACCCTACCATGCTGGGATTAAGCATAGACAGGTTGATCCGGAGTCCAGCTCGCTCACCATATGGCCACTGGGCTTCCACAAAATAATCGATATTTTATCACGAGAAGATCGAGTGTCCCCTGCCTTCCCCCCTCTTAAAAAAACATATGTGTTCGCCTTCCAGCATTTTGCTCTTGAAGTGCGGCTGGATGAAAAGAAAGCATCTTATGTGTGAATACTTGGAGTGTACCTGTGTCAGGGTCCAGTCCTTCTGGGGCAGGCGGGTGATCAGCCAACAGCTGCTGTAATGAACCTAACGCGTATTTCTGAAATTCAGAACCAGAAAAATAAACCATCACATATTAATAATGTTTCCCATGATAACCTGCATCAAGATGTGTTTCTAAACCGATCAATAACTTCCTTAAGTAAAAAGGTTCCCATAAACAGGTTTCCGACTGGAAAAACGAGTTGGTATCCGGAATAAAAAAAGTGGCGAGTCTTAGTCGACATCCCCTTTATCCCAACAGGTTTTGCTAACTTGATCTGAAGAAAACAGAATCCTCTTCCAAAATGGAAAACGACGCCAACATCTCTTTATCTAAACTCTGAAGAAAGCAAGACACTCTTATCAAATAACACTTTTTCACTCTTTACCTCAATGGATTCCGATAGTTCTGGCCGGGTGTGTAGTTTCTTGGCGGAGTGTATGGCCTGTACTCGCACCTGTTCCTTCTCGTTTGTGGTCAGTTCCAGCAGAGTCTGTAGCAGCTGTTGCTGGGTCGCCGGCCGTTTTAATATTAGTTCTCTTAGTGTGGAGAAACCAACTTGAAGACGCTCCTACAAAGAATCAGCAGGAATTGAAACATATGGGTTAGGTCATGTAATTAAAGGGACACTGCCACCAATTTGTAGGATAAGTTTGAAAAGCCAAAAGACATTCTAATCACAGGAGACCCCAAAATACTTGTTAAGTCTCGTATAAAACTACCCAACCAGTTCTCTGAGACTATATTTAAGTGTGTTTGATGGCTGCCGATCGCCAGGATGCGAATGGCTGCAACTTGAAAACACTAAGCTGATTTTTTCAAGTTTTTCCTTTGTTTCCTGGAAAAATCGCCCGTAACTGACTATGGTTTGTTCTTCCTTTGAGAAAATCCTTAGATTTCCTTCTTTTGACTTTCTGGGAGTATTCTGTGTACGTAAAAAAGCATTTCATTACGTCTTTAGCACATTTTCATTCCAAAACGTAAAAATCCCCGTAACAGTGCCCCTTTAAGGTGACATAATGGCTTTTAATAATAAAGCAACCGCATTATAGTTTGTAAATCACGAAGCGTAAGCACGTCGTAAAAAAAAAAAAACGAACTGAGTGGGCATCAAACGTCGACGTTTGGTAGAACATAACACGAACGTTTACACCCAAAATACTTTTTTCTTTTTTTTCTCACTGACACACTCCACTGCACTAAGAAAATTATCTCTTGACTCCACAACTCACCAAGTCTTCACAGTACATCCTGACGGCCATCACCGCACCGTCTGTTACTGACGGTATGTCCAGGAGAATGCGGGTAAATAATCTGATACAGAGATAAGCAGCAACATCAAGGGTTAGTTTAATATAATACTGGCTAGTTGGAGCTTTATGATCCAATATAACAGCTCAGCAAATGTGAAATTCTCTTAATAAAAAACAGCACACGCAAGTATTCTCTGAATAGCGAAGGGGTGTAATCCAGAGGTGAATGTTAGAACTGCCGGGATAACAACCAGTACCACATAAAGTACTGCTCAGTAGGCTTTATTTGAATGGTAACACACTAGGGCTCTACCCAAAGACTTTATAAAAGAAAGAATCACCTTGTACAGCATAATAAACAGTACCACATGAAAGTACTGCTCAATAGCTTTCATTTAAATGGCAACAAACTAGGGCTTCATTCACCGACTTTAAAGTTAGAAACACCTTGTACAGCATAATTGACAGCACCACATGAAAGTACTGCTCAAAAGCTTCAATTTGAATGGTCACACTCTAGGGTTTCATAAACCGACTGCTCAAAAGCTTTGGTTTGAATGAACACACTTGCTGACTTGACGTTTTTTCCGGGAGTAAAACTATCAAACGAGGACACTAACTTGTCTTTGGCATCCAGTTTGGAGTACAATCCGTCCATTAGATTCAGAAGACATTCGCTGTACGACTGTCGTATCTCGGGGTCATCTCCGGGAATTCCAGTGCCTTCTGCTGCACCATACTCCTGATACAGCCATGACATTAACAGTTCATAACGGGGTCGGATATCTTCCAGAATGAATTCTTGAAGAACTGCAATGGCATACGGAAAGGAACACGTTTACTGGTAAAATGGTAAGCGGGAAAAGCAATAGGAAACGACCCAAAGGCTTTCCCTAATTGGTAACCAAACACAGGATTTTTGTGAAAAAAAAGGAAAAACAATTACATGTATGAGGAAGTAGGAATGACCTACCCATTCTTAAATCACCGCCCAGTTGAGTGATAAGACCAACAATGAGGTTGATATGTTCCTAGGAATAGCAGATATCATTAGAATATAAAATTTAACATACAATAAACTATTTTGATCAAAAACACACGGACTCGATTTTGAGGATGTTTTTTCTGTGCATAAGTGGAATGCCATTTGACTTCCCTATGTGATCCAACAATGTTTGAAACTCAGTTCCAAAAGATTTTTTTTTGTCGCTAACTCAGTTAAATATGAGCTCATATACCATTGACCACAAATATGGTAGCCGATACGCGTCAACGAAAACAGCTGGAGAGCTCAAATATTGCAATTCTTTTGGGCGTTTTTAATAAAACAATTATTCCACTCGCGCTTGTTGGATATGAGATCGCTATAGCCATCTCGGCGCTACCCGCCTCGTTGGCTATCTACCATCTCATATCCAACGCGCGCTTGTGGAATAATTGTTAAATATCCTATTCATACCTGGCTTACTCCACTCCTAGCTGCACTATCTGCAAAGAAACAAGCAAAACCAGTGTTAAACACAAGGCAAATAAACGTAGGAATCGTAAACGTAGGATTCTTACAGTTGGAATGTTTACACAATGCATCCCTAGAATACCAAATGCCAGAGGTTCTCTCTGGCGTTTTCGCTGTAGAAAATTCAGGAAAACTCTGACACTCTAGGCGCTGCAAGGTTTAACTCATCACGGTGTCACTGCTGGTGTACTTACTTTCAGCGGCAAGTATTCTATTCACTGCCCCAGTCATCATTTTTTGTCTCTCCTCCGGATTAAGAATCCTGGTCACGTCAGCTAACTTGAAAGGTTTGATTTTTCTCATGCGCTGCAAACACAAATGGGTAATAAGAGAAAAAGTGAGCAGAATCAGCAGCATTCTGACGTTTGCCGTTAGAACGTGAAGCTTAATCTCTCTAATGTTCTAAATGAAATACCTAAAAGGTAGAGGACTTAGGTTTACCGCTTTAGCGTCTCCTAAAGTGCAATACTCACCAGCTGAGGAACAGTAGGTTCTTTGGGTACAAATGGTGTCTGCAAGAAAGAGAAGAAGCATTTTTACCGAGATCAAGCAAGTCAAATCAAAGAAACCTATTTACAATTACTTTATAAAAGTTAGGCCCTGTCCATGTATCCATTTGCGTTTGAAAACGCAACTTTTTCTTTGCGGATTGGCCTCCCGTTCGCACGTATATCCGGTGAAAACGGTGACTAAAAACGCAACTTTTTGAAAACACTCTTAAGAGTGAAGTCGCATTGCATCGCTCCACATTGGTAAGTTCATTTGATAGTTGGCGAATCAGCTGTAGAGGGGGTTAATGTTTGGGTTGCACCTACCGCCTTCCCTTTTACACGCGCAAGTTGCGAAGCCGTGGAAACGAGTAGACAAACGTTGTACTTCAAACAGCCTGAACTTTCATAGCATTTTCCTGAATTCTCCCAAACTCTGGCTCGTGTTTAGAATAAACTTATCTATTAACTCATATTCTCTGATACCTTCTTTATATCCAAGGGCCTCTTTTCTTTAGTTACATCAAAATGTCCACCTGTGCGGGAAAAAATAGAATTAGACTTCTCCACGGGTGTGCGTTGAATAAGATAAGACTGTCATATTATAAATGCCAACAAAAATCTTGTTCATTTTCCAAAATCTTATCTTATCTTATCAAAAAAGGATTTTTGTGATTTCTGCTCACCATGTTGGGCATGGCATAATAGGGGATATATCCAATTGAAGTACATGTATTAGTCAATAGAAACTCCGACAATACAGTATTCACTGCTCTAGTCTAAAGGAATACACATAGGCTATATTCTACTACAAAAGAAAGAGATCTTAATTCTTTGAAGATAACATGAATTGTTTTCCACGCTGGCCATTCTACTCGGGCATCCAGACTGATGCCATTTATGGCTTGTATCAGGTCGAGTATATTGGACAATCCCCTACTGGTTTAATTCGCATACTTTTGTTAATCACATTTTACTTCCTTTATTTTATTGTTTTTATTAATTAATGTGTCTTGTCTTTTTTTTCTTTTTTAACGTGTCAGTGACCAACACGATAGCATATGCTTCTTTGGTCACTGAGCACATTTTGTTTTGGCTTTACTATTATTATATTTTCCTTATTTTAATTAATGAATTTTCTGTAAATAGTGTGTGATAGTAAAATATGTCTGTAAATAGTGTGAAATAATAAAAATCTGAAATCTGTATCGGCCATCATATTCCAGGAATCTGTTATTCAAAGCAGGACAACCAAATGCTGTATTCAACAGTTTTATAAGCTATCAATTATTAGTGATTTCGATGATTATTTTTTGTTCATCTTTTGAACAATGCCAAACTAGAACTTACAGTAAAATTAGCATTAAAATGGAAAGTAAGAAACACACACTCTTTGAAATGACAGAAATGGTCATTGTAAATAACTTGTCAATCAGGGCCAGTTTCGTTACTTTACCTAACATTCTTTTCAGTGCGGAATCCTCTTCAGGTTTAGGTGCACCAAACATAAACTGGAAAGATCAGTGACAGCAGTACATGAAACAGTGCAATTCCCAATAACTAAATCTTAAAACTGACCACAATGGTCTACTATGTGTGGCGACTATTCAATAAGGGAGATCTAACTGCCAATAGATTTTGGCTTCCATGTGTTCACTCTGCTGGCCTTGACTGTTTAACTGAGTAAGAGAAAATTCGTCACATGGTAGACAAAACCAAAAAATCCACGGCAACGTGTGTTGCCCTAGCCTTTTTCAAGTTTCGATCGGTATCAAAAGGCATTGTTATGAAGTAAAAATTTGCAAATGATTGAGTAATGTGGCCATGTTCCTTGCATATTACATGACTGCAGCTAGTACTGTTAATCTAACCATCATTTGAGCTGCCACCTTCTGTTCTACAGGGTGATAGCCTGTCAGCTTGGCCAAGAAAGCTTAGGGAAATCCAAGACATACATGTAGTTACTGGTAAAATGTACTTGTTCTGTAAATGATCTAATAAACGCCTGGGGCGTCTATTAAATTTCAGGGGTTCTAAGAGGGGCGTTAAATAGATATGAGGTGTTTATTAGAGAGAGGCGTTTATTTCACTTTAACATCAACAAAACAAATAAGACGCGAAGTTTGCTCGCAGAGTAAAATAGAAAACAGAGTTTGTGACTAGGAGACTAATCCAATCTGCCCAGATATCGTTCGTAGTTTGATATCGATGTCTTCATCGTCATCGGGGCCAACCATGTTCACATCGTTGGCCTCTTCGCTGGTTATTGAGGCGATTCTAAGGAGGGGGGGCGGCGTTTATTAGACACGGGATGTGAGGGGAGCGTCTAATACAAACTTTGTACCTTAAGGGGGGCGCTTATTAGATATGAGGCGTTTATTTGAGAGTGGGTGTTTAATGGATCATTAACAGTATGTATGGCTGTTTTTGAAGCGTGAATCCATAAAGTGTTGTAACATGACTCACCGTACTAGGATCCTCTTCAATACCAGGTATATTGTTTCCCCAAGACCCAGCCCCACCTATCACAGGAATCGACATGCTCTCTGACTCTTTCATTCTTGGGTCATTCTGAGCCTGTTGGAATAAAATACAAGTACTCTAAATTGAGAACACATAACTCTAAGGCATCAGTAGACTAAATTCGTGATCACCAAGGCCTGATGTCCATGTGCTTAAAAGTGGATAGGATACATGAAATGAAAAGGACAGTAAAAATGCATCTTAAAGTAATTTATTAGTATTGCATTGCACATCCTTAGAATTTCACATGTGATCAACATACACATGTAGTAAAAACTGATGGCTTTTTCTTTATGCGCCAGAGAGGCAAATCATCGTTTTCTGGTAAATGAGTAAGGTCGCCTATCATTTTTCACTTGGTTTGAATTGAACAATAACTTTCTTTCTGTAAATTAATATAGACCAATTCTCAGTGTAGAATAAGAAACAATCAAGGGAAAGGTTCACGAATTTAGCAAGCAATCATGAATATAATCATGACAATATTAAAAGCAATAATTGCATATTCATAAGCAAGGTACTGCTGCTTTAAAATGAGGATCAGGTGACACCCCAATTTTAACTTAAAAATTTAAGTTTCTGTCATAAGGTGAACAACCGATAGGCAAACTTCGACAAAAATCTCAGAGCAGGTTCTGCTTCTAATCAGAGAAATGACCTTATAAAAGGACATTTTACAACGTCATCCCTATAATTGAAACTCGGTAAAAAAGAAAAAAAAAGACATTAAGTGAAATATAGTTTTTATTCGTCTTTCCTTCACTTGCTATGCCCAAAACATAATCAAACAGGAAGGTGCCACTGACAATGTTTTTTCAACGACACTCTTACATGAAAGAATGCACAAACAAATAAATTCATATTTACCTTTCTCAAAGCCTCCATTCTCTCGTATCCTTTTCCAATCTTAGCAGCATTCATCTGGGTTGCCAAGAGCCGGGCAAGATGGACGACTTGTGCCTGTCCTCCTGCTGCTGCAATGGGGGTGTACGTGTCGTGGAAGTGAGAGGGAAGGCTGTCAGGAAGAGCTAACATGCTAACCAACACAAGGTCTGTTACTGTGTCTTTGTTTAGCCTTGGAATAATATCCTGCGCTGTCATTTCAACAGCATCTGAGGTAGACATGGTCTCTACCTCTTCAGTCTGAACAAGAAAAATTAATTAGTCAAACCAGGTGAAGAAGTCAGAATGAATCAAAATTATTTATAACTTCAATAAAACCATAGCCTGAATTTGGTTCTTTGTTTTTTTTAAATAAGCTTAACATAAGACCAAATCATTCCAATCTAGCTGACAGAATCAAATATTTACTAGGTGAACCTAGTTAAAAAGATTTCAAACACTGCCTCAGTCAGCAATTTGTCCATTGTTCACTGTCAGCATTGACACAAAATGTTACCTTAAATTTAAAGTAGGAGCATAAACCCTTAAATTCTTTAATTTACAGTCCTCTTTTTCTGAATATAAGTTAGTGAATTTAACTTCACCCGTTGTATTAACTCAATAGCTTTCTCACGTAAAAGTAGATATTAACAAAAGTGAACATTGTACATGTACTTACATCAAGTTTTTGTTTTTTAGTAGTTACAGCTTCTGGTTCAGGCCTTAAGGATAAAATGCACAAAGAATCAACATGGTTTTAATAACTGTATAATTATCATTAGCTTACATAAACACAGCTGGCTAAACAGAGATCCTTTTTGCATGCTCAATTCCTTCCCATCTTGAAAGATGTCTGATGTTTACCAGTAACCCCCAAAATTCCACACTTAAAATAAATAATGTACAGTGTAGCTCTACAGAAAACCAGGCAGTGTCACAAAAATCAAAAAGTAAAAACCAAATAGAGACATTACCACAAATCTCTGCAGAGCTTCCTCACAGTAAAGGAACTTTCTTAGGTCGAATATCAGAACTTCTTTTAATGGCAGAAGATGATTTATTTGAGTGTACCAAGAGATGGGCACTTTGCCAGAATAGATTTAATTTATCATTGAGCCTTGAAGCAATTTACTATAAGCTTTTTTGAACAAACCATGTTATATACGTGTAAATTCAGCACAAATTCCACTTGGCTGTAGAGTAACACTAACCGTTTCTTTTCTGCACTGACTTTTGGCATGTTCTTTTGCAACTGTGGAAATCGAGAAAAAATTAACTCAACAAGGTGATGACAACAAACACATACCTGTATACACAGTCATATGACTGGTTTAAAAGTTTTAATGACAAACATTGGGCAGGCAGGGTTTCCTAACATATACTAACCTCAGCTTGTGAAGCCCCAAGATCTGTTAAGAGTGTTGTGATCTGGGGAAGAAACTCAACTGAAAAAGAAAAAAAACAACAACATGAATAACAGATGCTAGTAGTATTGAGTAGTGCATCCATGATCTGATCAACTGCAGGAAAAACGATTGGCTTGGAGAGAGTTCTGAGAATGTCTTGGCAAAAAGCTTTTGATCAACTTACAATTAATTAATTAATTAATTAATTAAATAATAAATTAATTAATTATAATTTTATTTGACTGCATTACTTTGGGTTTCTTACCTGATGACGGATGTTTGAGCAAGCTCATCAGATGAAGCTGAAGAAAGAAGAAACAACTATTACTGTGATTGAAAACAATTCTCTCTTTTATAGAGTGCTGCATATTCCATATTGCCACTAGACAAAGCTTTTGGTTAATACATCTCTCTTTTTGACATATTCATGATGGCTTCCATTTGAACTGGCCGATCAAAGTGCAGACATGTGAGAGGCAGGGTTGTCAAGATCCATGTTTGCTTCCTGACAATTGTCAACTCTGCCTTTCTCACTTCATGCCGTTGAAACAGAAGTTGACAAAAGTTGTCAGAAATTAATAGAAAGCTTGAATTGCCACTTTGGCATGCAGCACTGCAAGCATGATTCTGAAAATCCTTTTGATTCTGAGGCCCTTTTTCTGTGAGGAACATGGCAGCAATGATTAGAGCATTTGGAAACAGTTGGACTACAATATAGCGATAAAAAATTTCTTTAAAGGTTTATAAAAGTTGTTTAACGACAGTAAAAGATGGTTTAACTTTATACAAAGTGTTAACTTTCGAGGCTATCAAAACTGGTAAATAGGTTTAAAAATATCACTTATTTAACAATCACCTTGAGATTTTTCCTGACACTACTGACTTGAGACTTACTCAGAGATGTCGGCAGATTTGCTGTAGATCAAGGTTAAAGAAAATTACACATTCTTATAATTTAACCACTAGGTGACTCTAGGATAACACACAATTACACAATACAAACATTTAACACGTAATTAACAATAACAACAAATGTACATCCCAAAGAAATGCAAAACTTTTTTTAAACTCTGTTTAACCTTCTATACTGGGACAACTTTCAAAAACAGAAACATACCCACTTCGAAAAGCTTACAGTCAGAGAAACCTTCTGCTACTTATGGCAATGTACTGTGACATGCAATGTCCATCAGACCCTGGCAAGCTGTTCACAAGTAAGGTGGTTAATGATATCCACCAGATACATGTAGATATTCACTTTCCAGTGGGTAAGTGTAAACAATCAAAGGCCCTTTGGGCTGTCTCGTGTCTCTTTCAATATTTTTGTGTAATTTGTGATTTCAGTGTTAAAACGTTAAACCACAAGGTATAGCGTCGTTTTGGTGCTAAGTTTAAAATGACTGTTCTTTTATAATTCTTTTTGATGTATTGATGCCTTGTTTCTTTTGTTTTTGTAAAGTTCTCAGGCTCATAGGCTAGTTTCTACTAGGTAGTTTTGTTTCGTCTTAAACTCAACCTTACAGTTGCAATTCGCTAAGGGTGCAGAGGATTACAAAGAAGGGGCATTCCAAATTAGGAAAAAATAGCTGCCCCCTTTCTTTGTCCGTAGTATATGCTAAAGTGTAAGATCAATGTAAGATATTGACTTTGATCAGTAGTAGAGAGTATTCTGGTCTCGAATTGTCACTATTTGTTATCGTCGCTATTTAGGACTATTCGTCACTATTTGCAACTATTCGTTAGTATTTGGAACTATAGTATTTGTCACTTTTCGTTACTATTCGCCACTATTCAACTACTGTTCGCTACTAGTTTTCATCATTCACGACTTACGACTCGTATCAGGTCGTGTATATTGGACATGGATGACTTATCACATACTATTCGCGACTATTCAGGAGTATTCGTACTATTCGCGACTATGTGTTATTCGATTGTTCCAGATATCTATTTACAGTCTGGGATCGTTATCAGATTTGATAACCTCGACCAAAACAAGCCATTAGCCAATTGCTGAACAGCTATATATAGGCAAGAGTTTTTGAACTTAAATGACCCCGTGATGGGAAGGAAACAAAAAGTATGGTGATCAAACTGATGATTCTTTACTTTTTGTTTGAAGACGATAAAGTATAAAAGCAATGAAGTTCATTGCTATGAAATCGATTGTTTTTCGATAAGAAGTTCACGGGAGTGACTGGCATCTCATAGTTTTCCACTCCACTCTCTTTCTCTTGGTCCTCCCCTGGCTGGTGGTCCTCCTCTTCAGGAGTGGAGTCATATTCCGATTGTTGATCACACGAGAATGTTTTGGTTTGGTTTAATCGGTGCATTTTTAAAAGACTGCGCACTCTGTAGGAATCCGTTCGCCTAGTACTGGTAACTCTTTTCGGTACATTATGTAATGGCAAAGTTTCTGCTGCATGTTTTGTGTTGGTCTGTCTGATTCATTGTCAACCGCACAGTCTTTCGATATTCCTGGGCCAAATCCCTCATAATACGTTAGTCACTCTTTGGCATCGTTTTCACAGGTAACTGTTTCATTTTGGCAATGGTCGGTTACGTTACATAACAATGACAGAAGACCTATTTTGAACCATCTTGACAGGCAATTTACATGTATTCGTGTAGGGTTATTTGATGTTCACGACATTATATTGGTAGAAATCTCGATTCACGGACAACAACTTTAGATGATCACGCGTCACAGTGAATATATAATTCACAAATCACGGCCGTATTCCATGAGTTTTCCCGATTCACGCTCTATTTTTCAGTCAATTCACGGATCAAGCGAAACCCCTTCCAGACCCTGGGTGAACTCACCGCGGGAATACGTTACCGGGGTGTTTGCCGACACAGACTTAAAGGGACTCTGTCACGGATGTCAACAGGTTTTTGAACAGCCAAAATTTATATTTGTGTCGAAGGAAACCAAAAAAGAATAGTCCATTTTTCTTGACAATTGCTATATTAGAGTACTGAAACTGTTAACAAGTGTCCTTGCCTGCAGATGGCTTCGATGGAAATGGATTACAACTTGAAAGGTTTAGCTAAACTTTTCAAGTTGTTTCCGTACGCCTACCAAAAAATCGACATTTATAGCCGTAGTTAGATTTCTATCCACATATTAAGGTTATATCTTCCATAAGATGTTCAAAGGTAATGATTTTGATGGGTTAAGTTGTCTACTACTAATTTCAGAACAGTTTACACCAAAAATCTGCGAAATCCCCGTGACAGAGCTACTTTAAAGTGCCCCTGTGATCAAATTTTCGATTTGTATTTTTTTACATGTTCGTGTACAACTAGACGTCCTTATTCATCTTGCCAAATTTCAATCCATTACGAACATCAGAAGTCATTTTATTTTAACATTTAAATCCGAAAATTTACGGCCACCATTACAAAACCCTGTTCCAAGGCTTGGTTGCAAATGAGAGAAAGTGACGTCAAAGGCTCAAAAATACCTCACGGGTTGAAATGAGAATAACAATAAGTGTTCAAAATCACGCGAAAAGGAACAAAAACTTTGGACGTGTTCTTCGTGCAATTTTCTATGCTGATTGTTATTAAAATTTCAACTCGTGAGGTATGCTAAATGTTAAAATAAAATGACTTCTGATGTTCGTAATGGATTGAAATTTGGCAAGATGAATAAGGACGTCTAGTTGTACACGAACATGTAAAAAAATACAAATCGAAAATTTGATCACAGGGGCACTTAAATACTTTACCAAGGTCATTAATCTTTCATACTGTTTTCGGCGCGAAATGCGAAAATGGATAATTCGAGGGTGCTTGCTAGCATCATCTCGCTTTTATTATTTATACTGTTTCGACAGTCCTCTACTGCTTTGTTATGTCAGTATTTCAGTCACCGAAGAATTAAAAGGCGAAGACTCCGTTTTTATAAATCTCCTTGGTGGATGTTTCTAGGCCTAGAGATTAAATCGAAATACATGTAAGAAAATGCACTATAGATCTTCCTTGAAAAAAAGTAGCTTATACTTACAAATCAGCAAGCCATCCAGCCATGATTCTAAGAAAGACCACGCTTTTGCTGCCTTGAACACGAAAAGTTGACCTCCGGAAATCTAAACCATATTTAATTTCAAATTTCTCTGTTTAGTTTATTTGCTTATCTTTGAGGTTTGCCTCGCAATCGGTCATTTTATCTTGGGGTACTTCTTTTTGATGTATCCATGGAAATACACCGCGATAAATTTACCTTGGGAAATGTTAGTCACACACGATTTGTGAGTTTTCCGAGGTAAAGAGCCCATTTACCACGGTAAAAGGACGATGTGTAACCGCAACTGTAGAAGTTTGACACACTACACTTGACACTAAGCTATTCAGCTCTATTCCGTACTTGAAAACCTGCACTCTACACAGATCAAGTAATTTGTTGACTTTGTTCCAGTCAACTCTTGTTAATTACATTTTATGCAGTCACGAAAAACCTTTCGGTAACGATTCTCGCATCGCAACCGCAATCCTCAGCGCAATAATCAGGAAAAGAAGAGCTACAATCGAAGCGATCACGCGTTCAGGATCCATGGCGGATTTCTTGTCGCGCGAGGGGAAAAAGAAACTGATTTGAGAAACGTCCTGACTGTCACGCGAAAGGAAAAAGAAACATTTAAGGAATGTCTATATTTATTCTCGCGTTTCGTTTACTAATAACGCAGCTGACTGATTTTATCTTAGTGTGCTGATAAACATTTCTCGATTATCAAAATCTATAATCAGAGGGCTAGTTTTTCGTGGTCTGTATGTTTTCACTTCTAAAATAAAAGTTGACTAAGAATCTAACATTGCGCAATGATTGGAAGTAAAATCATAAAACGCATGGGTCTATTTGGAAAGGAAGGTTTTTTTTAAATAAAAGTTAATAAAATAGGTGCCATGTTCACGGCAAAGCCACTGCCCGGCTACTTTTCACATGCGAACAGAAATCAAGTTATCGCCGCGTAGAACACAAAGCAAACTACTCCCTGGCAGTTAGAAAGGACTAATACAAAGTATAGACGAAAGACATAAATTATATTTGACGAGTTCTATTAGATTCGGTAGACAGAAATTTCTTTTAAAAAGTGTAAACAACTGAATGACTAACTGAGACCGTTTGACCGTTTGACCTTGTCGGATGCCACGCTACTTTAATACGCACTATCAAAACAATTTCAGGAAATTAAATGTCAATCAAATGCGTTTTCGATGAGGTATCAGAACACGCAAGACTTGTACGACACGTACATTTCTTTCTGTAAAAAGAAAATTCACACAATCACAAACCACGCATTTTGTTCCTTTAGCGATAACTTAATAAATCGACGGTTTGCAAGAGTAGCAAATCCAGATCAGCCAATGAATGGTGGTCAACATTGTCCATTTCCATCGACAAGCGCCATATTTTATCGTCCAGCTACGACTAGCGAGAAGCACGCCATCGCCTCGGTCTTCAGTTCCAAGTGATGTCGAAGTACTTGCTACGGCAAACACAAACGAAAAAACCTCGCGTTAAGTCTGCTGACTGGACTGAGGAAGAAACGCACGAAGTTCTTGAAGTGTAGGCGCCAAAATTTAGTAAGCTGTGGGGAGTTTCACAAAGAGAAAAAATCAAACTCTGGAACGATATCTATTCTTTGTATGAAGAAAGGTGTCCAGAAAGCCAGAGAATGCTACAGCAGGTGAAGTAACGGAAGCAGAATCTAGAGTAGGATTTCAAACAGTTAAAGCAGCGGTCTCGCTCGACTGGAGAAGCTGGAATTCAGAAAATTATAGAAGGGTTCCCCTATTTCGACATCTTTGTTGAGGTGCCGGTGGTGGGACATCGATCCATCTAAAACGGCAATCAAATGAGTCACTACCTTTACCTCAGAGCCGAGTGTTAACGAGGCTTCGCAAATCGAAAGTGTAAATGTTTCTCTCCATGAATCACAACCGCCTGAGCAAAGAAAGGCGAGAAAGTACGACTCCAGACTGGCAGAGTTCTTTTATTGAAATGTTTGAAAAGAGTATGGAACAGGACAACGCAAGATTTGAACGAAAATGTTCCGTGACGCCCAGAGCAGGCAAATGGAACAAACAAACGCGCTGGCTTAAAAGACATTTTTAAAGATTTAGCATCAACATAATTGTCTTTATCTAATCGTTTATTTTCTGTTATTGGATCGTTGTTATCCGTGCCATAGGTCGCACTTTTCAAAACAAATGCTGTGCAATACTCACGTAGCAACACTGCACAGTCTTCTTTTAGGGTCTCGTTTTTCTGTTGAACCCTTTTCAACGCACTGTTGGACAGCTACGAATTTGCTCGTTCGCTGCAAGTTCATTAAAAAACGCCATCTCTACTGCGTGCATTGCGTGCCGTTTGTTTACAGATAACGTCAACGCTTCTCATCGTGCGAGTGCACCGAATTAGCTCGCATTTGTTGCGCTTGATACACCGATCAGAAGAACCGCACAAGACTGTGAACTAACTACAGCAATAAACGTAAGAGAAAAGAAATCAATTTTAAGAACAGTAAAGCGTGCCTGTATTTCACATAATAAGCCCTTTACAATAAATACTCCTAACCTACAGTTTGATAAACCAGCGGGCTGCGACCTCTTTGTTAAAGAAACATTATCTGTTCTTTGATATGAAATTCCGGCGGCCTCACAAAGCAAATGTTGACATGGCGGGAAAAATATTGACATGGCGGGAAAATTCCGCGGCCTCACAAAGCAAACGCGCATGGAATGCACCTTGGAATGCGCCTTCTCCCCCTCGCATATTCTCGTGTCGTCATGACAACGTCATGACGACACGAGACAAAAAGTGCTATCCACTGAAGAGTGATGCACCTCACTTGGTGGATAGCATTATCCATACTATGAACCACTGGGGCTTGAATTGCCCTAGTTGAAGATGTATCTCAGACATTGGACCATAAAATAAATGCCATTTAACAAAAACCTGTTATACCTGGAAACTGAGCAAGTAGATCAGCCTACAAGTTTAAAGTCAAAGTGAAAAGATCATACACATACCATGAAGAGATTCAAATGCCTGAACGACAATTGCCATAAAGGCTGGTCTTTGACGAGCTATAGCTGACAGAGATCCAAGGGCAGCCATCAGGTTCACACTAGTAATAAACACAAATTAAAGTCTTAATGGTTTACATTGTTCATGTGGGAGGCTGCACGTACAGTGGCTAGGCTCAATGCATTGTGCTCTTATATTATGCAAGACATTGAAACTCTCATAGTGCCTCTCAACCCAGGCCTCGGTTGCCCAAAGGATGGATAACGTGTGGTTTGTTTAGTTAATGCTTATCCACTGGATAGTGATTTATTCAGTGAATAGCATTTATCCACCCTATGAACAACTGGGCCCAGATGTATAAATGGATAGGAAAATTTAATCCTGCAGGTAACCCTTCGATGGACTAGCATCCCATCCAGGGGGGAATAGAAATACTCCTAGTCACTTCATGCTATGGAAGCCGGGATAAGCCCCAATGTGATAGCCCTCTAGGCCCAAACAGAGAGTTTCTGTACAGTGTACCTCATATTGTACTTAATGTATAGTTACATGCCAAGATAGACATTTCAAAGTCTGGTAGTCAACAGCAACAGGGCTATTGAATCTGGCACACGATAAAAAGGCTTCAAATGTTACACATTGTACATGTGATAACAGAACTTCTGAGTGTATGCATTACACCTCTTTCCGAGGTAGGCATCTGGACAAGATGGTTGCCTGGCAAAGCAGACATCTGCCTGAAGTGGACAACTGTTTCAAACAGACAGAGAGAGACAGACAGACAGAAAGACAGACAGACAGACACCTCTCTCAGTTGAACATGCACCTGAGTACAAAATTCATGTAGAAATACACGTTTATATAGTTTATACAGTGTATATAGTTCTATGTTTAATATTTTATTTGTCATGACTAACCTGGAGATGGTATGAGAGGCAATGAGAGTAAGCAAAGATTCCAGAGTCGATCCACCTTCTTCCCTTAACTCTGTCATCTTGACTAACGGATGATTTCTGGGCACTATTTCCAGTGAAATGTCTGCTTCACCTTTCTTTAGCGACTCAGAATCCTAAATTATTATCAAATAAATTGTATTTACATGTTCATTAAAGAATGAATGCAGGTTCAACCTCTGTACTTGTGGCATGGCCTAAAAGTAAGCCATGGAGACACAAAACTGGGGCGATCACTGAAAAGGAAAAACCCACCTGAGTTTTGAGTGACTGGACAAGAACGAGCATCTCCATAAATTTTATAGCATGAGTCCTAATTCTGAATGAAATTAATTGAAAAAAAAAAATCAGTCATTGTTCAGAAAGCATCCACCCAACACATCACAATGTTCAATTATAATTAAATGACCCCAGTACTGCCACAAACAAACAAGGTAGAAATGTCTGTGACATCTTCTACATATAAACCCAGTCCTCTTTGAGGGGGCACAGAATTGTTCTGAAAACAGATTGAAGCTTCTTTTTTCAATCTCATTGCACTGCCATTTTGATGTTTAAAACGGCAATGCAGTTACTAAATAAATTTAAGTTTTTTTTTTTACTTAACCATCTCATTGTTGACATGCCTATTGTTGAAGAGATAATTAGTTTATACCGCGTACCGGAATATAACTGTGACATGTTTGCGTTACGCTACCAGCTGAATATTAACTACCGGTTATTTGAGACACTAGTCATGTGAACATTAGTTTTTTCGAAAAATCGCATCGTGTAGAGATTGTTTTGTAATACCGTCATAATTGAGCCGAAAATACGTATTAAAGACCGTTTAAAGTTATTCATCGTTTTGTTACCGTGAAGTTGTCAACCGATTACAACACCTATAAATACCATCCGCTATACGTGCTTCCACTGCATACTAAACATATCATACACACCCCTTAATTCAATCATTACTGAAATGGCTGCAGGAGAGAATGTGTGCACTCCCATCCCACAGACCCACAATCTCGGCCACAACTGTTGAGACACATACCCCAATTTGACACTGCATCCACCTAGGGAACATGTTCCACCCCCTCTCCCCTCCATGTAATGTTGTTTGCAGTGGGTTTTTGGCTACAAACATTTCTAGGAACAAACACCCAACATTGGGTCAGCGCAGGGCAGGGGGGGGGGGGGGGGGGGGAGTGCAGAGTGCACGAATTCCAAGCAGGAAATGTGTAGAATGTGTAGTTCTTAAAATGAGTGAAAAGTTTGCCGAAAAGGCTAAGTGTTCTCAACAGGTTTTGGCTGCGATTGCAGGTTGTAACTAATTTTATTATCACTGATTAAAAGAGTTCTTACCCATCGTTGTCAGACTCCAGCATGTCTATGATCTGTTCTTTAATCTGGATAAGAAGCTGGAACAATAACAAAAGACACCATGAATCACAATTTTATTTTATAGATTGAATTAATACAATGTACATTTAGGTATGGACCATACATTTCTTTAATAAATTCAACACTAATACTGTAACTTGTAGAGCATGTGTAACTCATTATTATAACAAATTCTCTTACCTCCCACATATGTTCCAGCTCTTCAGAAATTGCTTTGTGCTTGCAGATATACTAAAAATAAATAATAAGTAAATATTAAATATTAATGATTTTTATAGACTGATGTTTGTCTGACAAATGGAGCCTGCAGATGCTCACTTTGTTATAAATAAACAAACAAGATCTCTGTTGTGGTATAAATTTGTTTTTGGCTTAAAATGTTTCAAACCAGTTTGAGTTTAATTTATTTCCCTTTGTTTCATATTATGATGATGAAAAATAAAAATGAAACTGGTTTTAAATAATTATTTTAAACCAAAAATAAATTTAAACTATACCACCTTCATGAAAAAGTAATTTACAATCCCCCAGAAGTGAAGCAAAGTTTTTTTTTCTTTGCTTACACCTACTAATGCAGGGGCTGTTTATGTACTAATAACAAAGTGTGATTATGAATATACATGCAGCATGCATTGAAATCAGGTAGCTCCTTTCTTGGATGAGGTACCAGTCCTTTGTCTCTTTTCCCTCGTCTGTCCTGCATACTTACCAAGTCTGTATATGAGCCTAGTGGCCCATCAGGCCGGAGCTTGTCCCGGGTACCCCACCCCCTGGATGGGATGCTAGTCCATTGCAGGGTTACCATCAGCAGTAAATTCGGGGGTGCCCAATATTTTTTCTTCACTTGGGTGGAGAGAAGCACTATGAGAGTAAAAGTGTCTTTCCCAAGAACAAAATGCAGTGCCTCCACCAGGGCTCAAACCAGGACCGTTCAATCTGGAGTCCAGCGCACTAACCATTAGGCCACCGCGCCTCCCAAGTTGTCACAAATTTATTCTTTAGTACACCTGGGTGTAGCAACTCCCGAAAGCTTGTAATTCTATTGCTGCTCCAGTCTAGACTAGAGCAGTTGATATAATGATTAATAACTGTTTTGGGGACTTGGGCATTGTTCCTGTTGTTGTTTGTTCTGTTGTTCTCTCTAAGGGCAGCAAACCATTCAAGTGAGACTTTGCGAGAGCTGCTACCTGACCTGTACATGCATCCTGCCAAAGAAGAAAACACAAGGACCCAGGCTAGGCTGTAACCTGGAGCTTCCTGGAATCCTGGCAACATACAAAACATTTGGTCTCTGTGTCTGCTAAGGACCAGTTCAAACATTGTGCTTCTGCCATGCTGGAGAAATTCAGTAATTCAGTTTAACAAAAGCACGGCAGAAGTACGGTGTCTGAATCAAACTAAAAATTAAGTTTGGCAAAGCAATGATTCGAAAAGCTCTGCTGTGCTACATGACTCTGGCACAGCAGTGATTTAAATGCCACACTTCTGCCATGCCAAACAAAATTTATAAATTATAATGCATTCTGGCGGGGCTAGTTACGGCGCCATTTTTTGTTTGATCACTGCTGACTAATTGTTACATTCATGACTTCTAGTAAATCCTGAATTTGGCACCACTCTGGCAGGATGTCTGAATCAGAGTCATGTTTGTGCCATGCTACAGTCAAACCTTATTGCAATTAAGTTCAGCACAGCAGAAGCATGATGTCTGAACTGGGCTTACTCTCCTGGCCTTTATCTTTCTGAATGGGCACACATTACAGGTCCATGTGAGTTAAATACTGTGAGAAATCCACCAACCTGTAAAGCATATTTGTACAGCTGTGTAACGCACAGCATGACTCGCTTTTGTACAGCAACATTGTCGTCATTCAGCATAAATGCCAGAGTGCTCTGTACTTTACTCAGCAACTCGATGTCCTTTTTGCTGACGGTTTGTAAATAAAGTGTAAAGTATTGTATGTGAACAATTTAGTAAACTAAAGATACATGTATTCCAGTTGTAAGAATCGTGGTGGCTTGTCAGTACTTGAGCTTTACTTTTGCTTACGGTAAATGTACATGTATGCAACATAGGGCATCATTCTAGGAGAAAAAACTTTTTTCCAGCAACTTGTCCATTGGACATGTTCAGTCTTAAGTTGTTCGAGAGTGTAATTCACATGTCCAGAAAAATAAAAGTAAAATTAAAAACGTTAATTAGTGAAAAAATGTATTAGTACAAATTCAATTTACACACTTGCTTTTTTGTCACTTGTGGCTACAAATGAGATCACATTGTGACCATTATTCACCTTTCAAAATAGTATGGAATGTGGACACCAGTCTTCAGCAAAACAGTGCCAAAAACGGATAAGTTTAAGAGTTTTTAAAAAAACATTTATGGAAAACAGGCTAGTTTACACAATAATGCACTGTTATCCAGCAGAGGCCTATAACCGTGGGGGAGAGGGAGGTTGGAGGGGGTTTGTAAGCAGGGAAGATGGGAAGGGGGCTTATAACCAGAATTTTGCTGTAGTTTCTGTTCATGTTTCATGGATAATCTTTATATTTCCTTTAAATTTGTTATTAGGAAAAAATACTGTTACAGTCAAACGTCTCCAACCGTAGCCACCCAACAAAGTTTTTGACATCTTTTTGATTAGTTTTTGATTAGTTTGATGAGTGTTATGGCTTCCGGTTGCTTTAAACTACCAATCAGATGCCTTGAAAAATGGAAGGCGGGGTATCAACCGTTGCATGATTCGTCTCCAAACGTCAGAGTTTGAAAGGGTTTCAACTAACGTTTCGCACGAGCGATTATGTCAAGTTCAACTGGCGAAAAATAAATTTTTTGCCGACAAAAATTTGGTCAAACTTAACTTTTCATACAGGAAATATCTTCTGGGTTTTGAAAACCGGTTGAAGCTGAACATTTCACAGATCGTTCGTATGAACCGTTGTGCAACCGGAAGACATCAAACTAATCAAAAACTTGTCAAAAAGATGTCAAAAACTTAGTCGGGTGGCTACGGCTCGACGTGCTTGACTGTAACTTGTTTCCCTAGGGCTATACAGCAATATTTTAATACCTGTTCATGTACTTACCATGCTTCTTCAATAAATCCAACAACAAATCTACGTACATCTGCTGATCGGTCTTGCTGGAACACTAAGATTTCCTGTGCAAAATAAAGGTCTTTGATTAAATAAATACTCAGTATATTAATTTTGTACATGTACATGAAAATGTTAAGAAAGGTTGACAAATATATAGCGTGGTTTATCATACTTACATCCAAAAAGTTATCCAGAAGTGTGGGATCTTTATTAACAATAAACTCTTGTACCTGAGTGAAAGAAAGTGTGGTTGGTAATTTACACTGTAACAGTTATGAACAAGTATATATGGAAAAAGTTGCAAGGCATACCCTCGTAATAAATTATAGTTGTTCGTTACAAGCAGAATTCTCGTATTGCAAATTACAGATTAGCATTTTGGTTCTATAAATTATTAATGTGTAATAATTATGAGCTTTGTCACTGAGAGCTGAATGTTTTAAGTAAACTTTGGTAAAATATGGAAAAATGTCTAAAAAGTTTTAATTAAATTATAATTTTTTAGCTTTTTTTATTATTTTGTAAACTTTGCATGCCTTTGTCTATGAAAGGGAAGCAATCAATTCTGCATTCTCCTGAGCAAAGATTTTCTCTTAATAAGATATTCAATGGTATTTTGTACACAAAAATAGTTTTTGTAGTGCATGTTAAACACCTGGCTAGCCACTGTCTATCTGTACCATTGCTGGATTAGTCCTCTAGTGGCAATGCCCGATTCCCTCTATGGCGCGCGCCTGCAGGGAATCATGGTAGATGTATTCATCAAACCATGCACGAGACTTAGCAACGATGAATACAACTACCGTGAATCCCTGCAGGCACGCGCCATAGAGGGAATCAGGCATTATCATGACATTAAAGATTTTAAAAATTAAAGACTAAGGTAAGTTACATGTAATTATTAGAACACTGTATTCTTCTAATTTTGGTAAGTTAAACATAAAATAAATGCTTCAACACATGCCTGTTTCAGGCAGTTTAATTTGTTTTCCTTCTCTAGTTGGGCTTGATTCAGTAAATCAATGACCTGAAAGAAAACAATAACAATGTGCCCAAATTTAGATCAGAAAATTAAACTCAATCAACTTTGACAAATGTCAAAGATGTGTTCTGCACAGTTCTGTATTGATGAACAATGAATCTTACCATTTAAATTACATCTTCTGAGGAGTTGGGGGCTAAATACATGAACGAATAGATACACTAACGAGAAGACAAGCTTATCCTAATAAACAAAAACTGTTCAGTTTACTACATGCGTAGCTGTTCATGATTATTTTGAAAGAAACAAATAGCACCAATTAATATCTTTGACCGCGAGCTAAACTTTACGTTCTACTGAGGCTGTTTCTATTTCAAATGGACTGCTTACCTTCTCGGAGGTGGAGTCTTCAGCAGAATATTCTCCTGATGCTACAAGAGTGTCTGTATCATCGTTATGGAAGAACTGAGATGCTACCGAGAGTCGAACACGAGTTCGACCTTCGGCCGCCATCTTGATGTCCGAGCCCTTGTGGTACTTGGTCTGCGGAAACAGAAACGAGAAATATACGTTGTGTAGTGTGACCTGAAAAGAAAATGGGGACGACTTGACAGCGGCTTGAACACAAATTGTTTTATTTTACGGTTGAGAATATGGGGCTTTTAACAATTTTAAAGAAGATGAAGCAAAAGGAGAAGGAAATGAGGATTTTGATGTTGTATCCTTTTATAGTTTAAATATGTTTTCAAAGTGAAAGATTTTTTTCAATGGAAGTTGAAAGGTGTGGTGATATGCAGAATCAAAGTCAAAAGACATATTTTAACCTTAACGTTTCACAGGGGTCTTGATAACGCCGGGAAAACAACAATTCTGAAGAAGTTTAATGGAGAAGATATCAATACAATAGAACCCACGTTAGGATTTAATATCAAAACCCTAGAACACAGAGAGTAAGAGAATAATATCTGATCAATCATGTACAGTGTTGTCTTAATTAGTTTGTCTAATAGTATGTTGTAACCTTGAAAAAAAAATATCAACTCTGCTGTCTATCTGTCTGTCTGTCTGCTGTTTGCTGTCTGTCTATCTGTCTGTCTGTCTGTCTGTCTCTGTGTGTCTGTCTGCTTTCTGTAGTGTCAGTCAGCCAATCAATTTGTCTGTCTGTCTGTGCAATATTATTTGTCACAATCACACACTTTGCAAAGTAGGCTGTTTTCTTGTTGTGTTTGCCCATCTGATACATTTCCTCTGGCTTT
Organism: Meandrina meandrites; assembly: GCA_963693305.1. NCBI lineage: Eukaryota > Metazoa > Cnidaria > Anthozoa > Scleractinia > Meandrinidae > Meandrina > Meandrina meandrites. Next base: position 26,685,585 of record OY855909.1, read on the forward strand.
TCATATTTTCACCTGACTGCTTGACATGATATTTTGATATAATGAGAAGAATTATTATCTGGTGGTTACTCTTTGGATTATTTCAACAATGACATCTCATCTAAACTGTGTATAAAATCTCTCGTAGATTTAAGCTAAATATTTGGGATGTTGGGGGACAGAAGTCTCTTCGTTCATATTGGAGAAATTACTTTGAAAGCACAGATGGTTTGGTTTGGGTAGTGGATAGTGCTGACAGAAGGAGACTTGGAGACTGCAAGGAGGAACTGAAAGGACTCCTTCTCGAAGAGGTAAGCAAAATTGAATTAACTTCAAATGTACGTAATTTACAATCAACTCTTCTTAAACTGGACACCACTGTGATTCATGTATGAGGGACTCCCCTCAAGGTGACCATTGTGGGCACCTCCAGAACACCTCCATGGATCAACTGGTTTCCACTGTTTTATGGAAATTGGTCAGATATTTATTCCTAAATGGAGTCAATTTCTAAAAGTTTACCTGGGGGAGCTTCTGTCTTTTTTTGCTCCTGTTATCAGAAAATGGTCACCATTTTTCCTGTGTTTGCACCTGACCTCTAAGGCAGAGAGCTGTAACTGTAGTTGACTGTGAAGTCTGTTTACAACTTCCACAGACATCTATAGATTGTGAGAAAGTATTGGGATATGTATGGCAAAACCTTCTCCTTATTGCAGGGTTCTGCCATTAATTCACTGCAGCACTGTTTGAAAGTTTATGCTCGTTTAAGTTAAGGCAAGATTAAGTCTGCATATGAGCCTAGAGGCCCATCAGGCGGGAGCTTATCCCAGTTTCTGTAGCATGAAGTGACCAGGAGCATTTCTACTCCCCCCTGGATGGGATGCTAGTCCATCACAGGGTTACCCCCAGCAGTTAACTCGCCGGTACCCATTTATACACCTGGGTGAAGAGAGGCATTATCATCATCTATGAGAGTAAAGTGTCTTGCCTAAGAACACAACGCACTGCCCCAGCCAGGGCTCAAACCCAGACTGTTCAATCCAGAGTCCAGCGCACTAATCATTAGGCCACCGCGCCTTGTTTGAGTTGGTCCTGATAAATTGTTAAGGGTAACCCGTTTTTTGTTTTTCTTTTATATAACTAGAGGCTTGCCGGTGCTACATTGTTAGTATTTGCCAACAAGCAGGATCTTCCTGGTGCATTATCTGCTGAAGAAATTAGAGATGTAAGACCTTTTTCAAAACCAATACCATTTCACTGTTGTCATTTTTTTTGTGATTTTTGTGGTTTCAGCTTCGTAGAAGCGAAAGCCACTTTGTCAGCGTTTTGTAAGTAAGTAAGTGAGTAAGTAAGTAAGTACGTAATTCGGAAACCCGACGTAATGCCGATTGGACGCGGACGCCACAGTCGATGGTTTATTGACATGTCCGAAGTATTTTCGTGACAAGCGTTTTATCATGGGCCTGAGAACGAGGTTGTGAATTGGCAGTCGATATTTCTTCGCAGATAACATGTGAATCGTCGAAGCAATGTTTGTTTATGCGTTTCTCTGGGTGGTGGATTTCGGAGGAAAGTTTCATTAGCAATGGTTTTGTGCTATTTTAGTCTGGGAACCAGACAGAGCTCTCGATGAAGGAGATATTTCTTGATGTGATTTGTGCAGTACTTTTCGAGAAACCACTTTCGAGCGTGTTTAATAAGGACGTTAAGCATAGACAGGGCGAATCAGCCATGCGGAGCGAGCTAGCAAATATAAATATGCAAATCATCCATTCGCGTACAATTTGTCGCTAAATTTTGGAGAGCTTCCACTTTCTGATGCAATTTTTCCGCTCAACACTTTCTAAATGCTTCCCAAGAGACTAACATTGATCACAATCGTCAGGGTTTTCCGAAGAAATGGCCCTTTCATACCCTTCATAGCAAGTGATGCCAGCTTTCGTTATCCTAAACAGCTCTTGTTTATACCATGTAATTAAATATGCAAAAATTGGCTCTCGCAGTTTTAAAGCGAAGTTCAGAACAAACAGGGAACAAAACTATTTTGCGCTTTGAAATACCTTTGGGAAGGGATGCTTCTTGATGTGATTTGTGCAGTACTTTTCGAGAAACGACTTTCGAGCGTGTTTACTCGTAAACACGGCAGTAGACAGGTCGAATCAGCTCGCAAATATGCAAATCATCCATTCACGTGCAATTTGTCACGCATTCCCATATGTATGATCATAGTTAATAGAGGGGACTATTAAGTATGGTATGATTTTTGCGGGGTTGAAAGTGGTACTTTTCAAAAGAGAGACTTTTGTAAGTGAATTCCTTTTCAAGCTTTTTGACCATGAGAAAGTTTTACATAATTGTAACAGACAAAGCATACATGTAGCTGAAACCACATGCACTCCCGCGAGTGCTATTTTTTGAATATGATATCATTTTGGGTTAGGTATGCAGTGTGTGCAGAAGGCTGTGAAGCTGTAGCCCTTTGCACGCATTGCAGGCCTCTTCTACCCAGGTAATATTTGATATTTTTGTGGTGCATTATAAAAAAAGTTTGGCTTGTGATGCCGTATTTCCCTTAATCCTGGGCGAAACGAGAACAAGAGTCATCTACAGTCTGTCAAGAGTGACTACAAATGAGAGAAAACTCTCATTGACTGTCATGAAAGCAGCCACAGTTGCAGCCGGTATATTTTCTATCTGTTAAAAAAGTTTGGTCACTATTCATCTCTTCTGTCACTTTCTGGATAGAAAATAATGGGCTATCTGTGAAATGTAATCAATTTAAACTGAAGAACACTGCTTTAGAGTTACTCTGTAGTGTTTTTTTTTTTAGTTCTATGGAATTCCTCGATTAAGCACCACATCTGGACTGTGGTGCTTATTTGAGGTCGGTGCTAATTTGGGGGTGGCGCTTATTCAAGTAAATATGGTATACAAGTTAATAACATAAGTTTCATTTAATAGGAGCTCACACATTTTCTTTTTTACATGTTTTTTTTTCGTCACCAGGCTCTTGATCTGGAATCTATCAAAACCCATCATTGGAACATTCAATGGTGTAGTGCCGTGACTGGAGAAAAACTACTGGATGGTATAGACTGGATCATCTCTGACATTGCGTCAAGAATATTTACTATGGATTAATCAACATGTTATAGTGTACAGTGTGTAAGTGCTGTCTCCAGGCCTGACTAAGAGGTCCTCTGTCTTGGCATTTGCAAATTATCAAGTGAACATTCTGGGCTTTGACCAAATTAATGCAGATGCCATTCCTGTGTTACTGATGGCCAACATAATAATTGTTTGAAAAGCCATTTTAAAAATGCTAATCTAGGATTCTAGACTACGTAGACTTGGGCTTTTAAATTCCAGAGCTGATCATCATTCATTTTGTTGGCCTCCATAGCAGGTGGATTAATGTTGATGACAAAATGACAGCTGACAACTTTCAAAAAATGAATTTCAAATCAATGTTTATCCTGTAAGAAAAGCCTGGCACCCGATTTGGGGAAAGGGTGTTTGGGGGGGGGGGGGGGGGGGGGGTGCGGGCCACTCAACTGGGTGCAAAGAACTTTAATGTAGAGAAGCTTTAGGATGCTGCCAGTTATATTATTTTTTTATTATTTATTCTGCCAAGCCAATTGCTCATTAAAGGCGACTATGGTTGTGCCAAACTTGTTTTAAAGTCACACATCTACAGCTGTTAGGAAAAACTGTTATCATACCTCAACTATATGATAATCTCCTCCAGCCCAGAAAAAAAAGCCCTTCCCCAAATTCCCAGATCTGAAAAGTCTCTCGACAAAAAACCCCCAACCTGGATAGAACCTGTTACTCCCCTAACAAAACTTACTGCAGGGGGACACTTATGGGACCTGAGGAAGTGTCCACTTAGAGAGGTGTCTGCTTATGTGAGGTTAAAGTAAAGTATTTGTATGTGGCTGGGATGACTCGCCATCCACTAGTGTTCCACTAGTGTTAGTGTTCCACATTTGGGCGTGCAAAAGTTGAGATGAGAACAAAAAAAGAATAAGAAGTGGATCCTATCTTCCGTGCTTTACAGGAATGCTTGCTAAACAGGCTAGGGTGTCCACTTATGGGAGACTAAAAGTGCAGTGTTTGTATCATCAAGTGTCTTCTTATGGGAGGTATCTGGCCATGGGAGGTTAAAACAAAATGTGGTTGTGTCCATGACTAACTGTCCACTAACCACAGGCAACCATTAAATGTAAATTTTTGAAATGCAAAACTGCTTCCAATGATAAACCTCCTCTCGACCCTGAAAATTTGTATAATTGTTTTGTGTAAGTTAAGGCAAGTTGATTGTGACTGTCGTGTACAAAACAAAAATATCACAGGATTCTGAGACATGTTTTAAAGTCCTGTGACAATTGTTGTCTTAGGTACAGTTGCTCTCTCTCTGTATACTCTCAGCAGGTCCACAACAGCATACATGGCTGCCAATGATTCAACCTGCTTCAAAAAATAAAGAGTACAGATATTCAAGCTGTGTTCACACTAGGCCGAAACATGATTAGTCTGATCACGAATGAAACATGTTTCGCTCTAAAAAGTGTTCGCATCAGCGGGTGCATTGCGCGAATCATGATCGAAACATGTTTGTTCTGTGATGATTGAAACAACCTCATGAGGCAGTTTTCAATCATGATCAGATGAAACGTTAAAAACGGCGGACATGTGGAGAGGAGGCGAGTGCCCAAAAGATCCAAAATTGGGCCTACTATGAGAGCAAATGCTTAGTTGAAATTTAGGCCGATGTAGCAATCAAACGGCAATTATTGGTGAGGTGTTGAAAGCAGAACATTTGCGAGAACATTGCAACGAAACTTAACGATAACGGCTACAAGCGCAATGCAAAACCAAAATTTACAAATAATTCTTGTACCGAAGATAGCGCAAAATGCTTTCTCCTCGCTAAACGCCGGAAAGCCCTTCTCCTCCGAAGGGCTTAAAAATTGACACTAAACCAAAGAATTAATGGAAATGTTATAGTTATTCCGAGCTCCATTTTTCGGTTGAAGTTTAGGGTGCTTTAACGTGACATGACGGTGTCTGGAGTTGTCGAGTTACCTTTTAGGGGCCTTTAAGGTCATCGATCTGAGAAAATGACAGGAGCCAAATCGTGTTTGTTACTTTAATAACTTCTATTTCTGAGTTATTTACTTGAAAACAGTCATGCCAGTGCTAGTTAATTTGTTATTTTAGAATTGCTACCACTAAGGGGTTAAAATGAATTTGGGCCACACCCACAAAACAAGATTCGGATACCTTTTAGGGGTGTTTTCGAAATTTTCCGACGACCACCCCTGTCATTTTTATAGGGGGATCCCCCCGGGGGACAAACGTTGTGACATGACAGCAGTCAGGCGTGTATCTGAGGTTTTTGGAAGGGTGATCGTATTGACAGGAATATTTATTAAGGGGGTTATGGGGTATGTCCCCCAGAGTATTTTGAAATCTAGAGGCCCGTCAATATTTCAAGCTCGATGGAGTGTGAAATAACAGGTATATTTAGTCATAACAACAATATTTCCGGCGTTTTGTTAACTTGATACATTCATACATACAATTTAATACTTTCCCGATACTTTTAGCGTTTTCTTGCAGGGTAATTTAAAAGCTGCAACACTCAAAGTTTGTTTTCCATTCCCCCACTATTTGCTAAAAGCTGAAATTCAACAGTTTGTGTTTTCAGTCCTCCATTATTAACCTCCAAAGGGGGTTCGTTCGAACCCCTCGAACCCCCCCCCCCCCCCCCCCCCCCCCTCCTACGCGCCTGGCAGTGTGAGCTACGAAAGTCGCATGTGACAAACTCCACCGTCTAGTGCAGTAAGCATTAAACATTTTGGGTAGTCACACATGTCACACAAACACTAACTGAATTGCTCATACATGCAGCACAATGACCTCCCACCCCAAGACCACTTAACACGATCAGTTGTTACGCTATTTTGTTAGTCCTGAAAAGCGTTCAATCAAATTATGGAAGATTATTTTTAGAAGAACTTTGCTGACTTGAAATAACTTTGGTTCAAAACATTACATTTTTTACAAATGGAACTTTATTACAAAAGTATCCAAAACTTTTCAGTGTTTAAGAGTTATCGATAAATACAAGAATTGCGCATGTAAAACATACATTAAATATTTAATATTTAAATAAATATTTAATTTCGCAATGTGTCTTTTTACCTTTCATTAAATATATTTAATATGTTAAATTAAACACTTAGTGTTTGTTTTTTACCTTTCATTAATAAACTTTATATGTCAGGACCCGCCTGTACAAAAACTGAATAGCACTATTTTTGAAACACCCGAGTTAGGTTGGGTAGAATTATCCATCGTTTGAACAAACGGCGACTAAGTTATTGACATCAGCAAAGCACTTTCAGTACAAACGACGGACGCACTTGCTATTTTTAATAGCGGTTGTTTATTTACACGTATGTACATGTGTTGAGCTCTTGTTTTGTATTAACCTCCCATGGTGATTTGGGTCTCTTTCTGTTTGACAAGCTAACTGATTGGATCAAAGAACTCGCGCGCAACGTTTTCAAACCAATAAGCACAGATGCCCTGATTTTTAATAAACAAGGAGCTAAGGCCAAAAGTGACCATCACTTTGTTTCAGAACATTTTCCCGTGCTAAGCATTTAGCGCATTTAATGATTACATTTAAATTCACCAAAGTGGAGGTGAATAGCGCTTTGCTAGTAACCTGCGAGTTAACCAATCTGCGCGAAAAGCACTATTCAATTGTGCGACTGAAATCAGATTTGGGAGCTCCCTATGCACGGAACGTTTCACTAAATTCTTGCCACACTTGTGATACGCTTTCGAATTCCGAACAGTTCCGTAGGTGAATGAAAAGAGAGGGAGAGGTGGGGTGGGGTAGGGTGGGGGAAATTGTGGTAATGAGTATTCTTAAAAATAACTGCGGGCTTCCAGTCCCACCCTTCTTAAGGCGATTTCCGTTTACGTTGGCTCATTTTCTGAGGACCCTGGTCATTAGTTATTCTTATTTTCTTAGATCTGTACGCTAGTTATAGTCAATAAGCCAAGGCAAATCCGACAGTGCTCAACACGATTGCATTGAAATAGCTTAAGCAACCCGGAAACAAACTACCACTGTTTGTTTTCGTTCTTATTCTGTTGAACTTGATTCCATGATCGCCCGAGGAACTTTTAACCATAACCTTTCCCACGTGTCTTGCCGCTGTTCTTACTATAGTGCAATTTCCCGCTGCACAGTGTTGCTCGCATAACTCAGCGTTAACCGGGCATGCCAGTCTGCAGCCGCCTGCTGTGCAGTTCTGTCGGCATTGCAGTCCGTTGCATTCCATGGAGCAGTTGCCAGAGTCACAGAGCTGAGTACACGATGGTGAGTGACACGCACCTTGGCATCCTCCTTCAGAACAATGCTGCAAAGATGGAACACGTGCTATGCGTTACATAAAGCTGGGATCACAGGCTTTGGGTTGAAAGGGGTCGGAGAAAAAACACAAGGTCCGGCTTCCCCTACCCAATTTTCGAACAATTAAGGATGTACCACTACCCAGCTTCACTTTGTCCCCCTCTTTTCACCTGTCTACCGGCTACTGAGATTTGCCACTGGTGCAGGCGCGACGGTGTCTCAGTGGCAGAGCAACGTTGGGAAACAACGCGAGTCAAAAAATACAAGAAAGGTGTTGGGAAAATCCAAAAGCGGAAGAAGAAGTGAAGAATGGAAAACGAAATCCCCTCTTTCCTCTTCCACTGTACACACCCCGGCCCCAATTCCCTGGATACGAATTTGAATAGCGCTGACAGACGCAACGCTTGCAACCAGTTTATTAGTTTCAAAGTAGCTGAAAAACTCTTTCCAATACTTCATTCTTTCTGAAAAAATCATGCTCTCATTGAAAAATTAACGGTTAACTGTATTCCTAACCAACCCCTATTTCAATGTTCTTGTTCTGACGTTTGAACACAACAGGAGGCATTATTAAAAATGTCACAAATTGACTTCCTTCACCAAGAGTATCAAAAATGGTTGGATGTAGGCCCTGCTTGTATTGCTGCAACTCCAGACAAGGAAGATAACATATACAATACAACAGGCGTGACATCAAATCTTGTCAAACCTGAAATAAACTTGTAGCATACCTGTTCGCAGTGGTCCGTAGCTTGGCACGTCATGTTGCATTTTTGTCCTTTAGTGCAGCGTTGGAGGCACGCGCTAGAGTGGCACGTCTGCTTACAGTTACCATCGATGGAACAAGACTGAACACATCTGTCGCCGGTTGTGCAATTTTGATTGCAGTTACCCTTGCAGTTCTGGTCACACATGAAGTCTGTTGTGCAGTCTTGCTGGCAGTTGCCACTGTTGCAGTATTGATAGCCCTGTTCTTTTGCTCTGATTATCATCTTCTTACCTCCACCCAGCTATAAGACAAATACGAAGTGGTAATATCGATTAAACACAAGTGAATAGTGCTTTCCGTGCGCGCTGATTGGTTAACTCGGAGGTGATTAGCGAAAGACTATTGGTATATCATGACTACAAAACATTTGCGGCTCGGTAAATATCCACCACTATTCACCTCCACCTCGGTGAATAACTGTTAATTATTGAATAAGTAAGATAAGTAAGGTCGGCCCCGCGGACAAGAATTTGGCCCTCTGTTTGCTGCGCTCGGTCCGTGCGCCATGCTCTCGAGTCAAATGGCCATCCAGCACCCTCCCTCAGTCTATAACCTTATGGTATCCTTAACACCCATATATTTTACGGTGTACGTGGAAAAAGAGAGACGTGGATGGGCCACGCATTAGGCGCCAAAACCGAAGAGGATCAATTAAAACATGCATGATTAAGTTTCTCGTTCAGTATTGGGCAAATACGAGCAATATTGGTATAGGACAGCAACAAAGACGAGTGCTACCTACGGGTACATAGCTTACCTGTCTGCAGGATTTTTCTTTACTGTGACAGTCCAACAATGGACAAGCGCTGAAAAATGGCGAACAGTACTGCTCACAGTGTTTTGTAGTTCTGCATTTCATCGGACATTCCCCACTATCGCAGTATTGCCGGCAGTCATCTGTAACACACCTCATAGGACAGCTTCCCTTGTCACAGTTCTGGCGGCATGACCGCTTGGCTTTGCAGAGTGCTCGGCAGTTACCTTCCCAGCAAGACTAGCGTGTTAAAGAAAGCAAGTTAGCATCAATGTGGGTAATATAATTTATATAATAAATGGTGGTTGCTGGTTGATCTAAAAATTTGTTTTCCACCCCGACAAGAATTGTTGAACTTCTGACTTTATATCGGAGCTCTATTGTATTCAACGAAACTAAAGCGGGACTTAAATTGAAATTGAAACTTTAAGAGGTTTAAAGAAGGATAGAAGAAAGAAAATGAGTTTTGGAACACCAACAAGTGTCCATCTGCTACTTTTTAACTTCAAATTCTAATTTTAAAACTACATTCAACATTTCTTATATCTCTAAATTTTACTAATCGTTTGAGAGAGAAAACTATCTCCTTTCAAACTTCCTCAAAAATTACAAAACGCCGCAAAACACGGATTCGTGCAATAAGCATAGAGCTTTTGGATTGCTTAAAATGCGAACCAGATATTCGCGTTAAACCCAAGGTTAAGCCGTGGAAAAACTGCCTTCAGGATAAGTCTGCTTACGGTGCAAAGAAAAGGAAGACGTTTTCTCAAGAAGACAAGAGCAATCGTGACTATTTTGGTATTTTTTGGGCCAGAAATCAGCGACGTTATTTTCCTGGAAGACGAAAGGGCTAGGGGAGGGGGAAAGTAGTGTTATAGAATAAACTTTTTGTTTCTTGGGAGGGGTGGTAGGGTCGGTTATTGATTGTTATGGCAAGCGTAGTAAACCAAGCATAAGTCATGTGACCTGTTTATTTTGGGACTCAGGAGCTGGTGAAGCGAACTCAAAAGTGGCAAACAATTAAGTATAGGATGGTCCCCTCCTGATTTTACCACCAATAGGTGCTCTTACTTCAATACTGTCGGATAAACCATTAAGGCGAATTTGAGTGAAATTTTAAGAGGTTTAAAGAAGGGATAAGGAGAAAGAAAATAATTTTTGGAACACCACTAGACAGTTGACCCCAACGCAAGAGCACCCCAGGTTGTCAGGGGACTGTTTGGGCGTTCATGTTCTAATTTTGAACTTCAAATTCTAATTTTAAAATCACATTAAATCTTTAATATTTCTTATTTCTCCAAATTTTACTAATCTTTTGAGAAAAACTATCTCTTCCCAAGCATCCCCAAAATCACCCAAAAATTTACAAAACGGTGGAAAAGCGGGCTTCGGGTGTACCCCCGCCTTAAAGCTATCTTGATTTCGTAAAATGCTTCTGCACTAGTTTTCTACCAGCGATCTGTTAGTTTACCTGCTGACAGTGATCTCCAGTTGGACATTTCAGGAAGCACGAGCCTTCATTACAGGACTGCTTGCAGTTAGACGTCGCCCTACAGCTCAAATTACACGCTCCTATGTCACACAACTGTGTGCAGTTGGCAGTTTTGCAACGCATTGAGCCACAGTCCAGCGGCGTGTCACAGGCCTGATGGCACGTGTCCTTGGAAACACACTTCATATCGCAATGGCCGTCCTCACACACTTGATTGCACGTTTTGAGCGGCGGGTTAGCGTGCGCGCATGACATTTTGCAATCTTTGTCACAGGTCTGTCGACACTGGCCAGTCTTTAAAGATCCTTCACAGCGGCTGACTGCCGTTTTGGCCTTCACTGTTGTCATAAAAATCATGAGCAGTAATAATGCATTGAAGAGGAATTCAGGCAATCGTACCATGCTGTTTGTTCAAGTGACACTCAGTTACTTGTCTGAAAGCAAAAAGATGTTTATGTCAAATGTTGCACCGATCTCTATTCATTAGGAGCCTTTAGATTGGAGTGCGAGTACGACTTTCGAATTTCAATCCAGTTACGTTCTTAGAGCCCTCATTCCTCCCTGTTGGTGACCAGTTGAAAAGGAGACTTTCGGTCTGGAGTAAAATGTGACAATCTAAAGCAAAAGCATTGTAGCCCGGGTTTGAAAAGTCGTACTCGTTCTCTGATCTGAAGGTCCCTATTATGAGAAAAACGTTGACAAAATAACAACAACCCAATGCACCTCGCAGAGACAAAACGATGTTCTTGCAGCACGAAGTACAGCATGAATCTTCGCCAATGCTAACCATCTGTTTATATTGTTCTAAATTCTCCCTTAAAAGAGCGGTACTTATGGCTTCTTAGAAAGTAAGACAGCCGACCGAAGAGCAATGTACTCTTGTTTACATGTGACTGTTTGCACCTGTCAGTCGCTTGCGACAATTCTGTCAGTTCAGAAAAATGAATATCAAATACCGCAGGGGCGTATCGACGCGCGCAATCTACTTAAAACTTGACCTGGGAGGAATATTATCTAAAACGTCTTTCGCGCTAATAAGACGTTAAGTACGGTTTCAAAAAAAAAAATTACGCGCTTGTTCTCGAAAAGCAGCTACAAAATTACTTTGTAATTGGGTGCTCGTGACAGAGACACTGGTAAACGGCAAGAAAAAACATTTTGGATTCTAGAATTGTGAGGATTGGTATACCATTTAAAAAAAAAGCTAAAAATGCACTCGCCGCTATCCCGGGCGCTATCAACAGAAATCATCCTTGTTGAGATTCGTACTGTAAATAAATAAGTTAGCACTTCCTGTCCCCAACTCAAAACATGCTATATTTTAAGAGGAAGACTGAAATCGTAACATGAGTGGGCAGATGTTTGGGACAACGATGTGTACAAACTAGAAACTCGAGCCGTGGGCGAATGTGTCAACAGTCTGAATTGTATCGAGTACTCCTGAAATTTCACAAGTGCTTCTATAATTCTAAGGTTACCAGGAAAGAAAGCTTGCTAATTCTATTCTGACTACGTTTCTATAGAGTGTTACGAGGTATAGTTATAGCCTTATTATGAACCAATTCCAGGCTACGTTGTGCAGTAATGTACATTTGATGTCTAACGCCCTTGTGTTTTGCTATAATTTGCACGAGTAAAAGCATTTCTATGCTTTAGTGAACATGAAAACAAGGAAATCATCTTTAATTTGTCAAATGAAGCCACCTGTTATTGACCAATTGGAGCGCACGCTTTATTCGATCTTTATCATGCTAAAAAGCCTTCGAAACATGACTCACGTTAGGAAAAATCCACCATACTTACAAACTGCCAAAGTACCCACCAAAAGCGCATTTATTCCAAACGTTTCATTATGAGGCAAGCAGAACTCCAAACAATAAATTACAAAGCATTTTACATGATAGTGTCGTTATAAATATTCAATTTTCGTGTGTCTTTCTTAGTCTTTGTCCATTTTTCCGGGTTCTCTTGGCCGGCCAATTTAACAAACCCAAACACGTAGTCCGCCAGGTGCTTCGTGTTGTTTGTGGCTCGTGGTTTAGGTAATTTGTTTACATTCATATCATATTCTGTCGGTGATTTATCATATTCATGACGCACCTTGGAGGCGAAATGTTTTTCAAACGTCTCACGATAGAATATGCGTCTCGCCACTAACAAAATTAAACAGTTGTTAAAGAGAACATTGAGCTCACTTATCTTACCCTCCGAAGCTTTTGCCAAGCATATCGAATTTTGGCTTGCAAAACGTGGGCGAGAATAAATTACTTTTAGAATAAATATTGTTAAAAGTGTGGGGCACGTAGTTAGTTAAAATATTAACAATAATTTTAGTCCAAAAGTAAATTCGCACATTTTCTGTTCATGTGTGTTGCTTTCCTTCAGACTGGTTGGCTAATGTTATGTGCAAATTTGATAGAATAAAATTACGATTCATTATCCCTTTGCCCGTGAAGTAATACCGGTTATTTAGTTATTACAGGGAAAATGGAATGACATTTCGATAGAGATCTGTCAATTTGCTTGCAATGATTTATGTAAGCCGGGGACTGGCTTTAAGACAAAGCGAATTCTTTGAGCAGTAAGCGACTTCCCATTTGCCCAAACAGTTCAAAGACTGTTTTGGTGCCTTTAAGAACAAGTCACAGTATAACTAAATTATGTATGCTGCGGTTTTTAATCTCAACATAAAGATAAACTTGAGTGTTCACCCTCGCCCGCGCTCTAAATCGTTATGTTTTTTGCTCTGTTTTTCGCCACCAATATCACTGAAGCATATTCAACCACTCTCCCATTAACCGGTTGACAATTATCACGTGATATTGCTCAACTAGGTCGACTTATTCACCGTTCGGATGTGCTAATTCGAAATCGGAAATTTGACAACAGTATTAACAACAGTAATTAAACTAGGGATATAATATAATCTATTTTTTTGATGATGTCGATGTTGTTATGTCACGAGCGAGGCGATTTTCGAAACGAAATAAAGGGCGCGCTTTCACTCGTAAGTAAGGTGCGTAAGTATTGCGAAATATTTGTAGAGATATACAGCGATTGATGATCAAAAAGTTTTTGGCTTAATTTGCTTTTGTTCCATATATACACCATTACACACGAACATCTCTTCCTGAAATTTTTTTTCGGGCACATATATACGAAATGTCTAAAAATTGAATTAACCGAGCAAAAAAATATTTTGATCTTGGAAGTGTACCTCAACTTGTAGTTCAAATAGTTAAATCTTGGATTTGCTTCACTCTTCTCGCCCGGTGTCTCTAAGTTATTAAACTGGAAAGCTCATGTCAGGGTTTCTCTAGGCGTTTGAGTTGGTCAGTCGTACACATAGCATTATTAAGAACTAGCGATGGTCTATTGCAATTCCTGAGTTTTGATTGGTTAACAGGCAATGGTATATGAGCTCATATACCATTGACCACAAATATCGTAGCCAATACGCCTCAACGAAAACAGCTGGGGAGCTCAAATATTACAATTCTTTTGGGCGTTTATAATAAAACAATTATTGCACTCGTGCTTGCCGTTGGATATGAGTTCGTTATAGCCAACTCATATCCAACGCGCGCTCATGGAATAATTGTTAAGTATGTCTGTATGTAGTATTTATTAGAAGTCCGGGTATGCTCGGTGGAAAGCATATATAACGCTCGTTAGGCTAGACGTGACTGAATCGTTTAGATTTGAGCAGATAAGCTCTGTTACTAATAGCTCAAGCTCACTGATGACGCTAAGTAGACGTGACTGAATCGTTTAGATTTGAGCAGATAAGAGCTGTTCCTAATATCTCACTGATGACGTTAAATACGATAAAATTTTTAAAGATTTTTTTAAAATTACATCGGACGTGACAAAGTTCACTCGGACAGCCTCGTTACTAGAGAAACAGGTTCAACAAATTTGTTTGCCGTGATACGGAGAGTTTTTCAAAATTAACTGAACTCGAGCTTGCCTTCTCGAAGTTTTACCACACCGCGTGTACTGACTGACTCACTCCATTTCGCGCCAAGAACCGTCTGTTTGTTTAAGACCAAAAAATTGTAAAATTATACCTTGTTGTTAATTTGGCGATTATCCCTTTTACCTCATGTCGTATAAACGACACTTGCATTCACGTAGAATACATATAAAAGAACACTTGTTGAAATGTCATACATGCGTCCCCTGGCAATGATCTGTAGCCTTAATTTTTCGTCCTCTGTTCCGTAAACCAGTGTGATTAACGTGTAAATTCGTTTATCGGATTTGCATTTACCTGACTCACTCCATATGCGGGCCTCAATATCCTCATTACGAAGCAGTCGGTACAAAATCGCCAATTTTTCTCAATGTCTTCGCGCGTTCACGTTTCTTTTCTGTTGAAGAATCTTCTTTGTAATAGTCTGCTTGAATGATTGAAAATTCCATGGCAGCAGGGCCATTTTTATTTTCTTTTTGTCCGTTGAGTTTAATATAAACAACAGCTAGAGTATTTTAAAGCACGTGGATGCACTCAAAAAGTTCGTGAAGCGTTTCAATGTTTACATTGTTGCTTTTGTTTCTGCAATATCGAGCGCGTGGAATTGAACACTGAAAATAAACTTATGACTTCTTGTTGTAAACAAAATACCCAAGGCGAGGATCACGCGCTCTCTCAAAAAGTTAATAACGTTTTGTTAAAAGTTAATTATAACCTACACATCAATAAAACAGCAATGCCTTAAACATTGTCAGAGGAAATCTTAGTTGTATACGTACCTTAATCACGTAGAGGTAGAAAAAAGCACTGGGTCGTTGATAAAACTTGTCTCGTCTATGCTTGGTGCCGAGTGGGATGTTGTGCCACGAAATATTCATTTTTGTTTTTTTCTTGGGGGCTGCAATTATCTCATATCTAACGATATCATTACAGCACCTGCTTGCTGTGAAATCCATGGTAACGTCAGTGATGATCAATTAATGGCAGTCTTTGAGCCTAATGAATTGCCTGCTAAATCTTTCGTTCCACTACTTGTTATGCGTTCAAAACGACCGTGCGTTTTGTCTCTGCAGGGATTTTTGAACTTTAAGTCACCGGCGTGTCTGGGAAGCTGACAAATCTATCCCGAAAGCAATGACCTTGAAATTATGCATATGCTGTGAGTGAAGTAGGCATAAATTCATAATGCGAAAATGCAAACGAATAGGAATAATTTTGTAACAAATTGTAGCATTACCCAAAGGTTTTATGTCATAGAGTCTGCTAAACCAGGGCAACGAAGGAAGGAAAGTTTCACGTCCTACATAAATAAAGGGAGTTGGATATCGAGTCTTGCGTCAATTGAAACAGGTGGTCGGTCATTGTTGCGAAAGTCGGTTCTTATCATGGTAATTAATGGTAATAAATTACAGCACTGTCAATCTCAGAGGCTATTAATTAAGCCCACAGAACGACAGATTTAACGATATCGAGCTTGAAAATGAACTAAGGGAATCCAAATATCCGTGCAACTAATTTTCACCAAAATTATTGCAATCGAATTAACTTTAATAAGAGCTAATAAAATAAGCTCGTACTCTGTTGATGTTATTTTCCGCGCGCCCAAGGTTGGCGTATTAGTTTTCATAGTCTTTATACGTCACGAGAATAAACTAAGGGATGTCACTTAGCGCCAAATATTTAATTATCACTGAAAACTAATATTTGTAGAAATGTAGTTGAAACAGAATAATTTTTATTTCCAGCTTTGACCTTGCGTGCAAGATAAGGATTGAAATTGAAATTTGGTTTTCTTTTTTATGCGAAGTCATCCTGTAAACGCAGGTCACTGAAATGGACAGAAGGAGGATAAGTAAACTAGTGGTTGGGTATATTCTCGCAAAAGATCGCGACGAAATCACAGTGGAAGCTTTTTTAACGGACAATCTGTGCCCCGACAGGTCTGCTTACGCCTAGCCTGCGTGAAGTGCGAGAAGCGTGAAGCACGATCGGAGAAAGAGGGGACTGAGGGGACGCGTCCAAGTACGTTATTGCTTCCTTCGTTGCTTTTTACATCCACCAGAACGTAAAAACCTGATTAGTTAGAATTAATTAAGTAGAAAACGAAGAAAACAATACAATAGCGTCTTTGCAAGCGTTCCCTTCCCTCTCCTCCGATCGCGCTTCTCGTTTTCCCCTTTCCCTCCTCTTTTAACGCCTGCCTCGCAACTACTTTACAACCGCCTTCAAAAAAACCCCGTTTGAAATCCACCCCCCCCCCCCCCCCCCCCACCCAACTCCGTATTTACACATTCCCGTAAGTGGCCGGGACACTGGCAGGGTCTACAATTTAGACTTTTTCTCCGGTGGGCGGACACCCGAAAGGAAACCAGGCCAGGTGTTATTGTTTTAAAATGCCTTGTGCACCAACGTTCGCATTAAACGTACTTTATAAGAAAAAGGTGAAACACTTTGGAAATTTGGGAGTAGGCTTGTGTGGGTCTCTTGCGAAAGGCGGATGTGACAAGTGATCGTGGACTGTTCTCTTTTGCCACTTTGTCATCGCTGATCGGCCTCCTTCTCCATAGTGAATCTGATGTTAGGGTGGTGACTGTGCATATCCTTACATCCCAATCTCGTCCCCAGAGCCCGCGTTAACCCTGTTCGGCCGAACGGGCGGAAAACATGGACTCTGGGAACGAGATTGTTTGTTCGCTGTCAGTTGAATAGAGGGAAAGTGTCGTAGGACCATCATACTGTACGTCAAAGGGAAATCCACTGATGGTGACCATGAAGACATTAGCGAGGACCAGTGCCATCAACATCCCAGCATCCTGTTCATTACCCAACGAAAACGACCTTATATAGAGCGTTTTCATGGCGCCATGGCAGCCATATTGGTGTTGCAAGACAATGAAACGGCGGCCATATTGGTGTACCAAGCCATTCCGAAGGGGAATCAAACTCTATTTTTAAGCAATGACGATGACGTCATCGCTTAATGTCGTCGTGCGAGTGGACGTGATCTGTTGTCTGTTGCGATCGACCGATCTGTAGAACCGAATAGGACTGGGAAAAGAAATCAAGTCAACTCAACAAGAAATCGTCGCGTAGAACTCAAAGCAAAATACTCGTGGGCAGTTAGAAAGGACTAATTTAAAGTATAAACGAAAGAGACAAATTATATTTGATGCGTTCTATAAGATTTAGTAAACAGAAATCTTTCCATTCTTTTAAAACAAAAGGTATAAACAATTTCAAGACAGCGTTTGACCTTGCATCGTATAGCGGATGTCACGCCAAGATAACGCAACTTTTGTTGAACAGTCACTCAGCACAGAAGTTGTCAGCTACTTTTATTTACCTTAATTTTTTTGACAAATATCTTTAAAATTGTTAAAGACCCCTTGTAAAACGTCATCGCTTCTGCATGCATTGCGTGCCGTTTATTTATGCAAAACTCGTCTTTTGTTTTGGTAAACCAATATGGCCGCTGTTCACGTGAGTGAAAACGCTCTATACCTAGCGAAAACTGCTAATCCTGTACTGCTTCTGCGTATGTTTTTCCCGCGCTTATTTCGTTTCACAAAAAGAAAATAAACCCGCGAAGCATAACCTCATTCACTTCCACCAGTTTTAAGTGAAGATAACTGTTAGTACTCAGTGCTTTATTGACATGCTACGAAAGACAAGTTGAATGGGTTTCAGTCTATTTTATCGAAGAACACGGTATTCCGAGGACTCGAAATACTCTGTAGAAGTTTGTGGGAGCTAATCAAACATCGACGAAGTCAAGATTTCCGACGTTTATAGCGCGCCTCTCGAAAAACTTCTACCAATGCAACAACCAATGAAGTGTTGATACGAAGGCTCTCTAGTCAAACAAACCCAATTGAATATTGTAGGAGTCAGGGGAAAGAAAAAAGGCTGGTGACGTTTATTTCTCTATGTCAAGTTACGGATTGTTATTGTTTCCTTTAAGGATTCTAATGACAAACTAATGGTTGCTAACTACATGTACATGTATCGGGAATTTAATTTAATTTAATTTATCGGATTCTGTGTGAAAATTCTGTTAACATCAAAGGGAACATGTCTCTTCTGTTCAAGATTTATTTTCCACTCATTTAAGATTTTTGTGCACAGTATCGCTATTATTTTTACGAGTCTTTGGAGAGCCCCGGGTAAAAGGAGTCAAAACACAAATGTTACAAACGACGAGTTAAAATGTACAGCGATACTGCACACTAAAATGTCTACTAAGAGATTTATCATCCAACGACTTCGCTTTCTCGCTGTCAAAGAGAAAGAGAGGACCGCAAGTAACCTGTAAAAGTAGTTCCTTCTGTCGAGCGAGGATAGCCCATAAACAGAAAAGACTGACTGTTTTTGGGAGCTGTTGTAGGTCACCTACAATAGTTATTTTCAGAACTACTCTCACCCGGACGATCACACACTATACGAACTACCTACCGATAACTCTGGGTACAGACCATTTACTAAGGGTAATAAGAGTAAAAATAAAGTGCATGGGAAATTATCATACACGTTTCAAACATAATTTGTATTATTAGTGTTGGTAATGACAGTGAATATGGGAACTAATTCCTTACAAGAATATCAACTGCGACAACAAAACAGCCAAAAAAAGTCCAGGTCAAATAAACGAACAAAATATTAACAACCTTCTCTCTATCGGCCTCAGGGGTTCCTAAAAATCCTTTCACATAAAAGCAACCACTGCAAACATTAAAATCAAACCAACTGAGGCTCTCAGCTGAAGACGGTCACCACTGCTTGTCGTAGCGGGTGGCATTTTAGTAGTAGTGGATGGCATTTTAGTAGTAGTGGATGGCATTTCAGCTGTAGGTGGTACAATTTTGGTGCAGTTACCCCCGTTACAGTTTAGGTTACATGTTGCGGCTTCACACTTGTACTGGCAGTTTGCACCGTTCATACAGCTCTGAGTGCACTGTTTTACATTCGATGAGCAGATCATGCTGCAGTTTCCCCCATTACAATCCTGCTGGCACGTTGCATGCTCGCAGATCATTTGTCCTGTCGATGATGACTGCTCACAGGTGGTAGCGGACTTTGCACTCTTGGCACACGTCATCTCGCCGCAAATACCACTCTCGCACCTCTGGAAGCAAGACTCAGCATCGCAGGTCATGGATGTGCATTTTCCATCCTTACAATTTTGGTTGCAGCGATCCGAGGCGTCACACTTGATGGAGTCGCAGCTTGAATTGCATGTCTGCAGACATTGCTGGTATGCGGTTGTCAGGCCGCAGCGCATCGTACAAGGTGGATGCAGACACGTGCCTTGTGTACACGTCGCGTTGTCTTGCGGCGCATCACAGCTAGTTATGTTGCTCGCCGAGTCGACCAAGGTCCCAGTGAGTGACAAAACAGTGATGATGAATAGTAACGCCATCCTTGGTAGACCGGGCAGCTGAGAAATCAATCAATCAATCAATCAATCAATCAATCAATCAATCAATCAATCAATCAATCAATCAATCAATCAATCAATCAGTCAGTCAGTCAGTCAGTCAGTCAGTCAGTCAGTCAGTCAGTCAGTCAGTCAGTCAGTCAGTCAGTCAGTCAGTCAGTGCATTGGGGGCAGGCGAAAGGCCGGGCGAACGAGGGTAAACCGAGGGGAGACTAAGGCAAGCAAGGGCGGTCGCCCCCACCCCCCGCCCCTAACTACCGAGAGCCTGGAACAGTCTAGTAATGGGCAGTCTGGAATAAGCTAGCAAAGGTCGGCCGGTCTGTTTCTTGTCGTATCTCCAGTACGCCACAAAATGTTAGAACTGAGACAAAATGCAAATTTTACCCTAAATGTTTGCGGAAAAATGTAAATTTCCTTGACGCGAGATGTATCTTTATTTGTAAAATGTAACGGCATGTACTAAAACCAGGAACACCGGAACAGCCCGGAACACCGGAGCTTTGGTTTGCTTGCGGTTAGTTCCGGTCCCCTTTGCTTGCGGTTAGCTTTCACTTGTTGGTTAGGGCGACTTTACCGGTGTTTGGCGTTCTGGTGTTCAAGGCTGGTCCGGTATTCCAGTTTTTCTGGTTTTAGTACATGCCAAATGTAACAACCTTCAAGATAAATGCTTTCCAGCAAAAGTTGAAGTTGCATTATTAACCACGCAGTGGTTGGTCTGTGCTAACAAGAACATTTCCCGCAAAGTAGTCATGGTCATGGTTCTTAACGTCAAGTTCGTTGCCGAACTTAATTCCCGACGTGTTCAATCGATTAAACCGATAATCGATAAAAATTGATAAAAATCGAAAAAAATAATTAATTGTATCGGAAATCGATAAAAATCGATAAAGGGATATGTTGTGAGTAATCGATAATTATCGATTTTTAAATTATTGTTATCGATTTATCGAACTTATCAAATTTATCGGCGCAACACGTCTCCACATATTTAAGGCAGCGAAGCATCAGAACTTTCCGAAAGCCAGTCTAACAAAAAATTACTCTCGTAGGATAAGTTTAAAGATTTATTTCCCAAACTACCTTTGAACAAAAACGTAACACGATCGTTATTTTACTTAACAAGATTCAGCGGAGAAACAAAACGTAACAACTTCTTCTTGCATTTTACTTAGAAACTATTAAAGTTAAACATCGTTAAGACATTTTACGATGATAGTACAGTGGACGTCGATATAACGAAGAGCCAAGGGACTGACAAAATGTCTTCGCTATATAGAGGTTTCGTCATATTAAGGTTATTTTTACATATATTTTACCATTACCATTTGCTTGATTCTGTTGGTCGTATTTGTGCTACAACTCCGGGCTATGGAGGAGTGAGAAGGTCTTAAGACGCCCAGATTTAAATTCGATGTAAGCCCCTTTGAAAGAACCGGTTTTTTTTTAGCATTTTCAACTGTTTACAAGTGTCGACAATACACGGTCCTTAATAAAAACGATAAAATCGATCAAATCGATACCTTAAACGAGCAGCGATGGTTGTGAGTATCGATTTCTATCGATTGACGTTTAAATTTACATTATCGATAGTTATCGATTTATCGAACGGTTTTCCGATATCGATTTTTATCGATTGAACATGTCGGGCTTAATTGCAATTAGGTTCGACTGTAGCACGGTACAAAGATTCTCTGATTCAGAGGTCAAGCCAGAGTCGTGCCAAATTCAGGATTTACTGTAGTCAGCTGTGATCAAACGAAAATGGCGCCGTAACTACCCCCGTCAAAATACATTTATATAATTTATGAATGTTTGTTTGCACTGCAGAAGAGCGACGTTTGAATCGCTGCCGTGCCAGAGTCGTGTAGCACGGAAGAGCTTGTCAAACCTAATTGCTTTGTCGAACTTAATTATTAGTTTAATTCAGACGCCGTGCTTCTGCCGTGCTTTTGTCGAATTAAATTCCTGAATTCAGTTCGACACGGCAGAATCACGACGTCTGAAGTGGGCTTTATTTGCATCACTGAATTGAACAAGTCTACATCTGTCACGCAATAATTCGGGGATCATAGTTTCCGGGGGTTGTTAGTGTTTGACGTCTTAGGTGTTAGATTTTGAGCCACCCCATGAAAATACGAATGATCGTCAGAAAATCAGAATATTATTTGCTGTCTGTGACACAAGGAATATTGAAAATGCTCGTAGAACCGGATGTACGTGCAGGTTACGTTATGCACATATTTTAATATTTCAATAATGTATGCGTACGGTATGCGTCGATATCGACAGCGAAAGTTGTAAATGAGGCAGCATGTTGAGCGAAAACATACTTGGCTTGTTATCTATAGTGATTTTGCCGTATTTTTGCGCGTTTTGTTCTGTTTTTGCTATTCCTTATTCTCAGATGATAGTTTCGTGATGAAATAGACTAGTTGCTATGCACGAAGACAATATACATTGCGACATTCTTTACTGAAATCAATACGCTCATAAAGATTCGCTTAATCTGGTAAAAAAGTCTCTTCGATTCTGAAACACTTCCTTTCTGAATGGTTGTACCTTTCTAGTCGCATCGTTTTCCTTGACTAAATTACAACAGTGATGAATTGAAGCTTATTTAACAGTTCTTCGTGGCATCCGAAGGTCACGGACCGTTTCGAACGCAGAAACGCGGCCAGGACTAACTGTGAATCCCAGCATCACCAAATATACCTCCTGATGTCGGTCAAAAAGTGAATTCGAAAACTATGGTTTACTTACGTGGTAAAACAAGCAGCGTTTCTCAGTCACTCGTAAACAAGCAGCTTTCCACGGGCGCTGGCTGTGAATAAATTATTAGTCTGTAAATTATGGTAATGGCAAAGTTAATCATTGATGTGATACCATTTCCGGTTCCGGTTAAAAGAGCAACGTCAAACGCTGTAATCCCGGTGTAATCCGTCTTTGGTGTTATTTTACCTGACAATAATTATCGTCTTGAGATGTCACAGGATAATCTACAGTATACAAGCATCCGGAAAATGATCCCCGACCGTCTGGTTAGCCTGAACTAACGTTCCGGTTAGCCTCGACTTCCAGCAGTCCCTATTTTTTTTTCGCGCCTCGCCTCGCCTCGCCTCGAAGCCAATTTTCGTGCGGTCAATGTTTTTTTTTCGCTTCGCGCTCCACGGGCTGCGAAAATAAATAGACCCCTAAATGGGAATACAATAACTCTAAGGCTGACACTACATAGAAATGAAAAAAAAACTTATCGTGATAACGACATGACAGAGCCCAAACTGAAAGTCAAAAATGAAAACTCTGGACAAACTCTGATCACGTAGTATGATCAGCCTTGCAGTATTGTTTGTCAAACTCTGGACAGCTGTTTCGACCTTATTGGATATCATCAGCAGAGTGTATGCCGCACAGAATGGAACAACTAGCGCAAAGACAGTTGCCTATAAAGTTCTCGTGGTAATGACGATCCAGATGGGCTCAAATTCAAATGCCCGCCCATTGATCATTGATCATTGCAGTGAGCCACACTGAACGCGTAACTATTGTCTCGATAAGGAAAGTGAAGATAGACAGAACTACCCTTGCACTGAAAATGGACAAAATCATGTGAAAACAGTGCAAATGTACAGCATATTGGAGCTAAAAAGACCTACGGTCCAAGTGAAACTGAAAGTGAAAACTGAAAGCAATATAGACGGCGAAAGAAAATGCTCCAGCAGCATTTTCGTTCGCGGTCCATTGCTTTCAGTACTCACCCTAAACATGCTAAATGGTGACTGCTCGTTGTCTACAGTTAGCTTGAGTAGCGCTCCGGTTAGCCCGAAAAACGCTTTGGTTAGCCTGTTTACGGTTAGCTTTTAATAAAGGTAATGGTAACACGAACTAACACGATATGTACTAAGAAGTCTGCTGGTCTGCATTTGTTGCACACCGTCACGGGAGTGGCGGCGCAACTAAAAAGTTGTTGGGGGAGGGAGGGAGCGGACAGGTGGGGCCTGAACCTCTTATTCCCGGTTCCAGCCCCTTTCCTTAATGGTTCCCTCCTCTTTGTCCAATTTCTATTAAAAAATATAACGAAATGTTGCTAAATTTCTCCCGGTTCCCGCCCTCCGTCTCCCGCCTCCTGACCTCTCTTCTCCCAGCTCCTGACCCCTTTTCTCGCGGTCTCAAAATTAGAAACACAGAGAACCGTACATGCAAATATTTTTTTTATTTAGTGAACATAACTGTATTCTCGACATTTGCCTTAAGACTAAAATGCTCAACATCAAGATGACACACGCTAAAAAGTAACAAGACAAAAGTCAGCTAACACATAGATTATGAGAAAAGGTTTAATTAAGGGATAAAACACAGAGCAAATGAAACAGATTTGGTTTATTTGAAAGCCGATACCGAGAAACGCCGTTTAGAAGCCATCCTGTGTTTATCTTATCAAATGCCGATTATTCAAAACGGCTTGATTAATTATAAGGGATAGTTTAACACAAAAACAATACAAAAATTAATATCAAAACAACCGAGGCTCCCGCGTGGAGGCTGGCAGCGCTGGATGACTTGATCTCGGTGCACTATACCTCGGACAATCTAGGTTGCATGTTTCGGCGCCACACTTAAAGCGGCATCTCCCACCGGTGCAGGTTAGGTGGCATTCTTTAACGACAGATGGACAGGTCAGGGTACATAAACCTCCACGACAGTCAAGCGAGCACTTTTCAGCATCACACATGCTGTGGCATACTCCGCCATTGCAGGTTTGATTGCCAATTTGCGCACTTTGTGGGCAGGTCATGTTACATCCTCCCCCAGGGCAGTCTTGATTGCATTGGTCAGCGTCATAAAAGCTCTGGCATCCACCACTGCAGGTAATATTTTCCGCCGAGTGGACTGGCATCCCAAAGAATACAAGCAACAGCAGAATTATGATCAGTGGTAACGCAATTTCTTTTCAGGGCAACTGACAAATCTAACAGAGAATCAAAGAAGAAATAAAAAATAGTTTAAGCTTGAGAGCATATCAAAATATTGTTTGCCCGTTTACGGTTAGCTGGTTAACTCCCAATAATAGCAGTGGCAACACGATATATACTTAAAAATTTCTAAGATATAAAATTGTACGACAGTTACTCAGCTCTTCATGTTTTTGCATAGAGCATTCCCGCGACAAAGTAAAGTGATTTATATATTGCTTAAAAAAATTCTTAAAAAAATTCCCGGTTTGAGAAGTATTTTTCATTTTTGTGTAGTATGTTTGGGTAGTTCATTGGCATAGTAAATAAACTTATTTACTTCAAATGATGGATGCTTAACCTTGTAGCCGGCGAATAACACGAATGTTTGAATGCCTTGAGTGACGCTCCAAAGCGACTGAAGCGTAAACATTTTCAATCAATCCTAATAATGCTGAAGGAAAGAGCAGAAGTTTTGATGTTTATACTGCAAAAACGACTACCGCAGATGCTATAACTCTTAAAGAAGCAATGTAGGCGATTAAAGAAAGTAAAATTATTGCAGCAGTGAACACGAGTAATTTCTTTGGTCTTTGTTGTTGTCATCCAAATTGTGTTTTCAAAAACTTCAAGATTAAGCCGTATTCAATTATGTCAACCTCATGGTACTGCAATATTTTGAATAATAAACCATGATTTTTGATCGAAAGAGCGCGTTTTGAGTCAGGAACTCTTTCGTCAGGGCGTTACGTGTTATGTGGTACATCCACGAACGATTGACAAAAAAATATCATTTAAATCGTTATTGACAGTCATGCTCAAATTACTTTTGCTGCATTTGTTAAAATATTGGTTTGTAACACTTAGTGGATGAAGGCTTACCTTTCTAAGCGATTGTAAGAACTGTAGTCTGCTGGAATGTTTGTTAAAATGAACGCGATCTGCATTAGTATGGACTTTTATTATTGGGTGGGTCATGTTAGTGAAGTTCTGTAAACTCTAATTAAAGGAAAACTGATTATGCTTTGTGACGGCGGTTTGTTTTATTGGGTTCATCGATCGCTTGGATTTACCTGCTGTGGGTCAAGTATTATTATTGGTATTTGGACCGACTTTGAAGCACTTTTACGCTTTGTTCATGTCCATACATATGCAACTTTCAATAACGTTTATCTACAGCCACAACAAGATAAATGCTCATGTCTTTCTTTCAAAAAGCCATGACCTGATGCCCTTGGAAGATTTAGTTAGAGAACGTGCAAATATGTTATATGTTATTATATTATATTATATTATATTATATTTTATATTTGTTATATGTTATATTTGAGTCCGGCATCAAGAGATAATGACGTGCATCACGTGAAAACTACGTCATGATTTCCTAACAATCGCTGTCTTGAATAAATAGCTTGGAGTTGTTGATTTTACTATGACGTCTGAAAACCAATTAAACTGACTAATAGCAATAAGTAAAAGATAAATTCATAAGAATGAAAATAAGCGAAAATATTTTTGCACAAATGTGGCGTTTCGATGTCGCCATGACGTCATTTTCAAGTGACAAGATAAAAATTCAGACAGTCTAATATATATGCGTGGTGTGAATTATCAATGTAAATCAATCTATGCAATGCAGAGTATGTCGGCTATACTAGCTGGCATTTACACAAGCCTATTGATGAACACAATTGTTGAATAATAAAAGAATTATCCTGCTCAATCTTGCGGAATATCGTCTGATTTTAGCCAAGTCGGCCTAAGGCCTCCTCGGCTAAGTATCCGTTGATATTCTGACAATTTCGCAGGATAATTGTTAAATAGGGTTCAATTTCCGTAGTATTTCGTAGATAAGGCTTCCCGGCAACGCGGAGGCCTTATGGAAATACTTCATCAACCCGTGCTGATGCGTTATCAAGGGGGGTCCTCCCTTTAAACTATAGATCGTGAGCAGCTACTAAGAAATTGCTGAAGACGGTTTTTGGTTGCAAGCCTTGCATTTTGGAGCATTTTGGAATGCTAAATGGGGAATTGTTAGGAGGTTGCAAACCTCCTACATTTGATAAAGATTTTAACAGAAGTAAACAATATAGAGAGAGTTTGAAGACCACAAACAAATCTCGTATTTCTTAAGTCAAGTTAAAAGCTAACGTTGGCAAGAATATTACGTCGATTACGTTGTAACTTCACTGATATTAAACAAAAAAGGAAAAATTCCACGAAGTTTGTTGGACCTTACATGGCAATGGTTAATATTAAGTTCAGGATTTTTTTTAATGAAACGAGATTAGTTCATAGAAGAGCGAAGTGAAACTGTCTAAATCACTTAGCAAGAACAAGTTGATGGAAACCAAAGTGACGGTTAAAGAAAACATTTTCGTTATTAGTTTTTTGGTTGAAACGTAAGATGTTTAAACGTAAAAATCGAGAAATCCCAAGAGAGAGTGTGTACGAGGGAAAAAAAGATTCAGGCAAGTGTTCTCAACTGCGAGCGCAAAATAATAGCATGCGAACAAGCTCTCAAAAAGGATTAGGGGCAAAAACAAATCGGCGAGCAGAGCTAGCAGAAAAAATAAATCGGAAAGCCGCTAGGCTTGCTCGGTTCGTCGATTTGTCCGCACTATACTTCCGCTGGGTAGCATGTTTGCAGGCTAATGCGGCTGTGTGGTTAGAGAATAGTCTTCTCATGCGCATGATCACGGCGGCGGTCGGTGAAGTTACTCGAACTAAAATGAATCACTGAAAGCGAATTGATGTACACGTCTCTAATTTCCCCGCTGCAACCGCGTTTTGAGAGTCAAAGCTATCCTAAGCTTTCGATAATTCAGTAGTAGAAACAGGAGAAACTAGGGTTTACACACGTTATGACGTCACAATGGTTTACTTCTACACCAGTCCGTGGAAAACGAAAAGTTGATTTTGGGCGAAAGAAATACTTTCTCGCCCTGAACTGCTGCTAAAATTGAAAAAAATTCAAATCGGTGTACCATAGGCCACTTTTTCCAGGAATACAAACGGAGTCGAAAATTCCATTTCATAGGCACTTGATGGTTCATGCCCGGGGGGGGGGGGGGGGTACTTAAAAAAGTTTTATACGGGGAGGCTCCACCCCGAGGTCCAACCCCTTACCCTTTTATATACCATTTTTTTCAAAAAAGGCACCCCTTTCGTATACCTTTTATTGGAAAAAGGCACCCCTTTCATATACCTAACTACTGTAGTTTAATTTGTAACCACTCTCACTGGCCCGCCTTCTGAGTAAATCGTTAAAACAGGAAGTCTTCTTGTCATTTTTTCACGTAGCGCGTAATAAATTAAAATGAAACAGTCATAAGTTGCGTCTGCTTGATCTGTTTTAATTCAAGGCCCTTTTTAAAACCCGAACGAAGATTTTCCTACCCTTTCATATACCTAAACTTGTGAAATCCCTACCCTTTTATATACCTGAAGACTGAAAAAGGTACCCCTTTCGGGCGGAGCCTCCCCGTATAGGCCATTATAGGGAGTACCCCCCCCCCCCGGGGGTTCATGTTAAAAACATTTGAAACCTGAGAAAGAAGGGTAGCTTCCTGATTGGATTTCACCTTTCTCAAGCTCCATTCATTACAATCTGAGTATCTACATTTCACAAATTGAATTGTTTTATTAAAGTACAAAAGACTTGCACCTCAAGCTCACTTCCAGATTGATATCTCAAATTGCATGGCAAGATGGTGAACTGACACTCTCTTCTGCGGCCAAGACTTCCAGCCCTTAAGAAGAACTGGTAATTTAGCCATACAGATCTTGTAAATTCACTGTATGAAATTTTCTTAAATCCCTGTACCCTTTGTGTAATGATCTAGACTAGGCTATTTTAACATTAAAATGTTTCATATCACTACTTGTTCCACTCCACAAAATATGAGTATTACTTTTGGCCATTTATATTTTTTACAATTGCATTACTTGTGTTATTACAGTGATAACATCTTTTCAGGATGGAAAAGCACTTTCTAAAAACGTGGGAAGAAACTCCAATTCCGGCGGAACTTGCTGGCTATGGGAAGTTCGGGATCTGTTACGGCAAACAAAATCTTCGTAGACAACTAGAACAGTAAAAAGAACTTGGGTCCAGTAGACTTTAATATATAGCAGAAACTCATAAGGGTTGAAACTGTAAGTCTCTAAGATTTGTATTGTTCAAAGCGTTTGCACATTCGTTTCCATTAAGGACGATGTTTGGAAAATCACGAGAAAAAAATCAACCAATCGAAATTGCAACATTTGGATAAAATTCACAGCGCGAGCTAGCACGCGCTTAATGCCAGGCGTAATCTTGTTTTTGAACAAGCTTGGTTGACTTAAGTTAAGTTTGGTTAAATTCTTCCGTTTCATCGTCATTCAGTAGTCTGAAGAAGTAAACTTGGATACACTTAATGAATTTCTTAAGTTTCTCGTAGTAATTTGCGGCGTTTAGGTCAGAATTCAAGTAACTGACCGCGAAACCAATACGTTACAGGCTTTATAAAGCACTCGCGTACAAACTCTTCGCGTTTCCAAACATGGTACTTGGCAAAACTGAATATTCAAACGCTGCGAGCGCGCGTTACACGTTTTTTTAAAACACCTTATAAGTTTCTGTCTGTAGCCAAATAATACTTTGCAGTACAACTTTATTTATGACCAACAAAGTCAGGACGCGATGTGGGAATACAACATAACCAAAATTGCCTAATTACAAGATAAAAATAAACATTTCTAAAACTCAATCGGATAGAACGGAATCTAATGCCCCATTCACATCAACAAAACACGTTTAGTTAAACCAGGTTAAACAGGGTGCCAGTCAGCGCAAACTTGCGCTTTCATTGTGCTAAATATGATGTCGACAAACATCAGTTAGCAACTTCCATGAAGAAAACAAGAAAACGTGTTTAAGTTTTGGTATGAATGAGGTATTGCTGGTTTGCACTGTCACGCCAAAAAAAATACATTAGAAACCGTTCAAAAACTTATTCAAAACTCAGGTCTCTGTGATACGCCGTTTCTTAGTTATTTGCCAAAACGTTTCGCGCAACTTTATAGAGCTCTGTATGGAGACGCCATATTGGTGTACTACTTTGGTACACCAACATGGCCTCTGCAAATCAGTCAAATCATCTGAAATTCATTTTTGTAATGAAAGCGCTTTCTCTTCGCTCGTGAGCTCGTATATATGCGCATAAACACATCTCCTAAGAGTTTGAAATGTTTACAGTGCTAAAAACCATAAGAGGAGACCTTTTTTCAACCAGTGCTGCTACTATCTTCGTGTCACGCAAGGTTAAGATTCGGAAATTCAAAATGCTGTATTTTCAAAGAGCTTAAAGACAATGACGTAACTAGAAAATGTTGCCTAATGCTATTGCTTTACAAATGCTGTTACATCGACAGTGCATGTGTTGACTGATCCTTCAGTACACAGACAATCGAACTGCAAGATCGCCTTCTCGTCACGGGAATCTATTCTTACGGTAAACTTGTGGTAACTATGGTTATCCATGTCATCCCACACGCTCTTCCCACCGGTCCCCACTCCTAGCTTATTAAATGCTGCAACTGGATTGGAGAAGGCAATGGTGATGTCGGTGTCGAACATCTTATAGGTAACGTACCCTGAACATCCTGTTATAAAAGCCCAGTCGTTTTCATAGCTTTTAACAGGGGTTTGCTGGCTTGGCTTAATTGTCGCCGGCCAATTGGAGCCGTCCGCCAATCGTCCACTATCGTACCAATCTTGCACATACGTCAAATCGGATTTTGTCCCATTGTTAATAATCACGAGGCAATTGTGAGTCTTCACCATTTTGTGCCTACAAAGTTGTAAACGACCATTAATTTTTATTTTACACTGAAATTTCGGTAAACTGATTAATAACATGTAAATGTACACAATGTACTCGATGGCCCTATTTTCCCAGAGGAGAACTAGGAATTGAAGGGGCAGTATCATGAGAGGTCTCCTAATGTGCAAACTATGACAGAAAATTCTAAATTTGCACTCAATAATCAACAAAATAACCTTTGAACAACAAAAATGGCATAAACTTCACTCTCTGAGATATGATCAAACCATAATCAATGGTTTTTTAGTGATTTCCCTCCAAGAGACCACTTCTTTCCTACCTGTCCGTAGCCAAACCAGTTTTAAACAACTTTCGTATGGCCGGGAACTATAAGTGGATTTCCAGTAAATACCAACACCTTCATTAGATTTTTAAGTAGCACTAAATCTCGGTGAGACTGCCACTTTAAGTCATTAATGCACACAATGCAACTGCTAATAAATTTGACAGCACTGTAACTTTTGCCTTCCATGTTTCGTAAAACGATCTTTGTTTATAGGTTTGGTCCTAAGTTATAGATAACCAGAAAACGCGCAATTTTCACAAACCGATTCTCAAAGTGGCTACTGAAATAGCGCGAAAATCACATGTCATGTTGGATTTTCTTGAAGTTTCAGTGCTAGGTGATAGCACTTCCACCGTCATAAACGATGACTTTAACATCAGTTTTTTTTTTCATGTTACCCTGCCGACGCTGTATCAGGGACTCTGTTGTTTCAAACGAAAAATGTACAGTAGGCTGTGCAGCTTCCGTATCGTGCTAAATTCATCTCCTAGATTTTCCGAAACAGGTTGTTTTTAAAACAGTTGTAGTGTCTCAAAAAGTAGCATAGGACAGAGAGAGCCAAGACATTTCACGATCTAATTTTGAATTTCACCCTGATTTTCTCGTGCTGGTCGATAAAATACCCCATTCGTAATACTCTTATGATTTACTTGACTAAATCATATGGTAAAAAAATGAGTTAAACAAATTACTTCCATAAATATAATCAATGGAGAAGCAAACAGTAAAACAGCTGAAGGCCCTTGCCAAAGAGCGAGGTATCAAAGGTTATTACAAAATGCGTAAAGCCGAGTTAATCGAGGCGTTGGGTACCGTGAGAGTGAAATTTATGAAACAGCGAATGATCAATCTATACCGGAGGTTAATATACCGATTCCCGCACCATCAAGAATAACGCAGATAAAGAATCTTGCCTCTAATGTGGCAGCACCCGTAAAGAGTGTAATAAACAGGTTTACAGGTTGGTTATTAAATTATATCCCTGAACCTATCAAAAATGTAGTGAATGAAAGAGTTGAGAACCTGAAGGATAGAGTAAACAGTATTTTCAGGAGACAGGAAGAAGTAAGTAAACCCATTGAGGATGTAAATTCACAAGATGAAGATCATCTCACACCTAAAGAGTATAAAACAGCAATAAAGGGTTATTTCAAAACGTTCAGAGTTAACGGTATAAACGGCATGGATGAGAAGACGTTTATGAATAACGTAAAACCGAGGGTTATAAATCTCATAAAGAGTAAGGGATCAATCAAAGTCAAGTTAATTCTCACCGTAAGGTTTACCAAAGAGAATCCCTCCACAGGCAACATCGACATTAATGTATATTTCTTTGCATCAAAAATGGAGATTGTGACAGAGTCAACCGATATCTCTGTTATTTACGATCAGATGGTAGATGTAATCTTTGAATTGATACAGAATTTTAATAACAGAGGTTCCGGTTGGCAATTCGACCGAATCGAACACCTCGACATCAACATTAATCCTTACAATCCTCTCTCTGCTTCCTCATACATTCCATTACCAAAAAAGTTGGCAGAAAAGAATGCGATTATCAACGTGAAGAATGAAAATGATAGTGAGTGTTTCAAGTGGGCGGTAACCTCAGCAGTGTTTCCTGCTAAAGAACATGGTGAGAGACTCAGCAAACAGATGAGAAAAGATTCAGAGAAGTTTGACTGGTCAGGCATCGAGTTTCCCGTCTCAGAGGAATTTGTTGATAAGTTTGAAAATCAGAACAATTACGCGATCAATGTATTCGGTTATGAAGGTGTTGTTTACCCTTTGAGAATAAGTAAAAAGAATGTGCACTCTTGTGAACAGGTGATAAACCTTCTCCTAATCGCAAATGAAGAGACCAATCACTTCTGCTGGATCAAAAACATGTCGAGACTTATATCCAAGCAGAAAAGTAATCATAATGGCAAGATACATTTCTGCTACAGATGTCTAAACTCATTTCACTCAGAGAAATCACTGGAGAAACATACCGAATACTGCCAGAATAACGAGGAAGTCAAGATTGAGATGCCGATGTTTAAAGATGACGAAGGGAAATTCTTAGGACCAAAATATATCTTTTTTAAGCATCATTATAAAAAGCAGAGAGTTCCCTTTGTTGTATACGCTGATTTCGAGTGTTTTACAGAGAAGATTGACACCTGTCAACCTAAAGAGAGTAAAAGCTTCACCAACCGATACCAAAAGCACAGACCCTCAGGTTTCAGTTATCTTATCAAATGTTTTGATGACGAACTTTTATCACCGAAACTAGTTCACTACACAGCCGAATCACCAAACGATAATGTCCCTCAGTTATTCATCGAGTCCTTAGAGGAAGATATCAAAGAGATATACAACAGGTTTAAAATACCGAAGAAGATGGTGATGACACCAGAGGACAAGATCAACTATAAAAAGGCGACCATCTGCCACATCTGTGAGAGTGGCATACCTAAAGAGGGAGATGATCCAAGATTTAAAAAGGTCCGTGACCACTGTCACCTCACCGGTAAGTTCAGAGGCGCAGCACATGACATGTGTAATTTAAAGTACAGACTACCGAAGT
Source organism: Meandrina meandrites (assembly GCA_963693305.1). Lineage (NCBI taxonomy): Eukaryota > Metazoa > Cnidaria > Anthozoa > Scleractinia > Meandrinidae > Meandrina > Meandrina meandrites. Next base: position 26,719,098 of record OY855909.1, read on the forward strand.
TCTATCCCGTAATCTTTCACAATCTATCAGGTTACGACAGTCATCTCTTTATCAAAAACCTCGGTAAATCAGAGGGAAAGATAGGCTGCATACCCAAAAACGAGGAGAAGTACATATCATTCACCAAGCAGATAATTGTTGACAGATTCATTAATAAAAAAGGAGAAGAGAAAGAGGTCATACGTGAAATAAGATTTATCGACTCTTTTAAATTCATGGCGGCCAGCCTCGACAGTTTGGTAAAGAATCTGCCGAAAGAGTCTTTTAAAAACCTTAAAGAATTTTATGAAGGTGACCAATTAAACCTTCTTTTAAGAAAGGGTGTATTTCCCTACGATTGGTTTGATAACTTCAACAGACTCTCTGCTGATAACCTTCCACCGAAAGAGGCATTTCACTCAATACTTAATGATAGCGAAATCTCAGAAGAGGATTATCAACACGCACAGAATGTCTGGAAAATATTCGACATGAAGACCATGAGAGATTATCATGACCTCTATCTCAAGAGTGATGTTCTCCTTCTCTCTGACGTATTTGAAAACTTTAGGGATGTTTGCCTTGATAATTACCGTCTCGACCCGATGTTCTATTACACAGCGCCCGGTCTTGCTTGGGATGCGTGTTTAAAGATCACCAAGGTCAGACTGGAGTTATTAACCGATTACGACATTTTAATGATGGTTGAGAAAGGAATTCGAGGGGGAGTCTCTATGATTTCGATGAGATACGGAAAGGCAAACAACCCTTACATGAAAGATTACGATCCTGATCAACCGACCAAGTTCATCTCTTATCTCGACGCAAACAATCTCTACGGTTGGGCAATGTGTAAACCTCTGCCGACTGACTGTTTTAGATTTATGTCTAAAGAAGAGTTGAAGAATTGGGAGAGTCAGCCCTGCATACTTGAGGTCGACTTAGAGTACCCTGAAAAACTTCACGACCTTCATAACGACTATCCGTTAGCACCGGAGAGAATAACCGTGAATAATGTTGAGAAACTTATACCCAATCTTAACGACAAAAAAAGTACGTTATTCATCACGAAACTTTGAAACTCTATCTCTCTCTCGGTCTTAAACTCACCAAGATTCACAGAGGGATCACATTCACAGAGTGTGCGTGGCTAAAGCCGTACATCGATCTTAACACCGATCTCAGAGCGAAGGCAACCAACGATTTTGAGAAAGACTTTTTCAAGTTGATGAATAACTCCGTATTCGGAAAGACTATGGAGAACATCAGAAACAGAGTCGACATAAGATTGGTCACTCGAGAATCTCAGGCGAAGAAGCTGACGTGTAAACCCAATTATCAACACCATACAATCTTCTCAAAGAATCTTGCGGCCGTTCATATGAAGAAGGTAAAGTTATACTTTAACAAACCCGTATACCTTGGCATGTCAATCCTTGATTTGAGTAAGACCTTGATGTACGATTTTCATTATAATTACATCAAACCCAAGTACGATAACAGAGCAAAATTACTCTTTACAGACACGGACAGCCTCGCCTATGAGATAGAGACAAAAGATTTTTACAAAGATATATCGAGTGATGTGAAATCAAAGTTTGACACGAGTAATTACCCGAAAAATCACCCAAGCGGCATTCTCACAGGTGTTAACAAAAAGGTCATCGGTATGTTCAAAGACGAGGCAGCAGGAAAGCAGATCGCAGAGTTTGTCGGACTAAGGGCAAAACTCTACTCATACAGAGTAGAAGAGTCTTACGAGGAGAAGAAGTGTAAGGGAGTGAAGAAGGCGGTGATAAAGAAGACCATAAGTTTTAACGATTATAAAAACTGCCTGTTTAATAATAAACCCGCTATGAGAAAGATGAATGTTATCAGAAGTCATCTTCACACAATCTTTACCGAGACAGTTAACAAGATTGCTCTCTCTCCGTTCGATGATAAGAGATTAATACGGGAGGATAACATTCACACCTTCGCTTACGGTCACAGAGCCTTGCTCTCGAATGAAGGAGGTAATTCGGTGTCAGACGGTACGACCTGAAGCTCTTCTCTCACAAACGATCTCTTCGGTCCGTCGAGAAGATAATATAACACAGGCTGTTCTGCAGAGATAACCACACGAGTTATATTATAAATCTCGATACTCCAGATCGGATCGGTCGCTCTCCTTCTCTCTCCACCCTCATCCTCGCCGGGAGATAGAAGATACCTTACCTGAACACCCGAGGGCAATCTCTTCTCTTTTAATCCGACAGGTCTTTTATAATTGCCATGGTTAATATCTACCTCTTTTAGACCGATGGATTTATCGGGTTCTTTACCTGTGATTCTGATAACCTCAGAATTTAACGCTTTCATAACAGCGGGCAACCTCTTCACCCAGACTCTTGATCTCTCGTCACTTATCATCTCCTGCGCATACTGATGACTAAACAGTCTCTCTCCCAAAGTTCTGTTCGCTCTCTCGACAAATGCCTGAGCTCGATGGTTACCCGCTTCGCTTCTCTGTATCTTTACGTTATGTCTCTCCATTAACTTTGTCACATAACCCATAAACTCTTTTCCGGGATCGACCATTATTCTCTTTGGCCAATTGAGCTTTCTCGAGTAGATCTTCTCAAAGGCTTTTGCAACCTCTTGACTCTCTTTTGATGTTAACGCCTCAGCATCTTTATATCTCGAGGCAACATCGATAACAACCAAAGCGTAACGAAAGGTCTTTCTTCTCACATTATCGTGAGGAAGAAACAGAAGATCAGCTTGATGAATCTCATTCGGTCTATCAACACTCCAATGAGGCCTCGGTACATACTTCGGCGGAGGAAGATATATCTGCCAAAGTGCCTGTCTCTCTAACCAATCTCTCGCCTCACCATCACTGACATTTGCCGCGGAAGCCAACTTTGATACCGCAGAGTACCCTTTCCAATAACCCTCCGGACTATAGTAAATCTTTTTAAAAATTCTCTCGTTACTCATTTAAAAATAATCTTTCTCTCTTTTAAAATGTCGCAGGCTATATCAGAGATTATCAATCCGAACCGAGTACCGAGAGAACCGTTTGGTCTTAAGGCGGAGTCATCTCTTAACAGGATCACATTTAATCCCTCATCAGCGAATCCTGGTGAGACCATCAGTATTTACATTCCCAAACTGTCAGACAACGTGGTCATCGTTCCGGGAAGTGTTAAACTTCTCTTCAACCTGAAAGTAGGAGGTCATGCAAACAACACCCTCGTGAATAACGTCGGTCGAAACCTTGTCTGCCAACTCAAGGTCTCTTTCGGCGGTGAGACACTTCAGACCACAGAGAGATACGATCTCTTTCAGACCTACCATGACCTCTTTCTCGAGGATAGAGATGACAGATTAAAACAGGGAATCTCTTCAGAGAATATGAGAAAACTTCGAACGAACGCGGGTGATAAGAGCACAACTGACGCAAAAGAAGTCACCCTCGCCACCATTCACAACGAAAAGTACGCAATCCCTCTCGACCATACCGTTCTCAGTGATCACGGCGCTCTCTATCCGAAAGCTCTTCCTCATCCTCTGTTGTTTGAGATCACTATACCGAAGGTCGATCAGATAGTAAATCATGATAAAAAAGAGAAGGAGAAAACACCACCGACATATAAATTGACGAACATTGAGTTGGAGTATCGATGCATCACGAGTGAAGACTTGTCTAGTGAGGCGATGACGAGTTATAAGGTCGGCAAAGGATTCTACTACGAGAACGTAATCCTTCACAAAACTTTTCCCATCTCAAAGCCGAATGACAGCATAATTAACGAGCACGTCAATCTTCCGAGAAAGTCGATGACAGGCATACTCTGTCTGTTTGAAGAGGATTATAAAGAGGGAGAACGAGACTCTGAGAAGTTTGTCAATCCTGACATTAAATCGATCAACATCAACATTGACGGTATGCCCAACCGACTCTTCTCAAAGGGGATGATTCCGTCTGACTTTTGGGAGTCAATCAAGAGACGAATGGGTGGTTCTGGTAAGGTAAAAGAAGAAGATTTTTATACAGACAAGTTCGCTCTTTGGATCGATTTGAGAACCTTTCCTGATAACGGTATTCACGGAGGAGGTCTTCACATAAACACAACACGAGACGGTGTAAAACTTGAGATCAAGAGGAAGGTTGGAGGAACAGGAAACATAAAATGCCATATGTTCGTGGTTGCTGACGCATTTATGGAGATCATGAACACAGAGTTGAAGTCGATCTTATACTGATAAAGTTTTTTTGTAAAAATATTTTTAACAGACTAAAAATATTTTTTTACCAAACAAGATTTTATACAGACTAAAAAATATTTGTATTAAAAAAATCCCTCGCTTAATAAATAAATGAATGAGTTACGAGATAGGATTCCCTTTCACATGATCATAACCGGGCCGACAAACTGCGGAAAGACAGAGTACCTTATAGAGCAGTTACGAGGGTCCTTCCGAAAGGTCTTTGAGTACATTGTTCTTATCTGTCCGACATATGTGAAGAACAGGACCTACCGCGGGTTTGCCCGAGGAGATAAACGCTTCTTTGTCTTATCACCTGATTCGAGTAACAGTGAAGAGATTAACGACCTATTAAAAGACGTGTCAGATCTCTTCTCGGGAACGAACACCCTGATCATTCTCGACGACTGCGCAGTCTCCAAAGACCTGAAGAATCGCTCTAATAAATTTATCAACCTCGCTTTCTCGGGGAGACACGACGGATTGAGTGTGTGGGTACTGACTCAGCAGTTGACCTCGATAGCGAAACCCTTCCGAGAAAACGTAGCATTCGTGATCGCTTTTCACAATCCCTCTCAGGTCGGAATGAAGACCCTGTTCGATGATTACGGGGGAGATCTCGACACGGAGACAAAGAGAGTACTCTGCAGAATGTTAAAAACAGAGAGATACGCTCGACTCTGTCTCTGCCTCAGATTTCCGTTTGAGTGTTATCTAGAGATACCGGTTTAAAAGAAGTGTGATTAAACATAAAGATGGCGAACGTTGAAGATTATATTGAAGAGATACCGGAGGTTAAAGAGGATAAGACCCCTGATGAGGAAGACGATCTCGAAGTGAAGAGAGAGTCACTCGCGATACTCGCTTCCCTCGGATCGACAGAGGAGTTTCTCGGTAAAGCGATCTCCCTCGGAGATATTAAGAGACTCTCCCCAAAGGGTGTGGAGAAGTACTTTAATCGATACAAGACCGTAATGGGAAAGAAAGTGACCGGTGGTCTGGTAGAGTCAGCAATCTCCGCGGCCTCAGTTCTTATCTCTTACGTTATTCCCGTGGATGATGTGGAGGCTCTCAATGAAGACTTGATGATCTTGTTAAACGTGAACTGAGTAACTTCGCAGGAATGTTGGTACTCAAGGGAGGAAGATTGGTAGCGTTAGCTAGCGGACTTTTTAAGGTCGCTAAGCACGTAAAATTAAGACCCTCTGAGGAGAATTCAAACAAAAATCAAGAGAATGAAGAAGACTCTTAATAGTGATTGAATAATATGTTAAGCTTAACTGAGTAAGACTGTTAAAAATGATTCAAAGACTTCTTATGATTTATTAAAATGTCTCAAGAGAAGGTTCGTTACGTTGATCACAGAGTGAACATCTCTGAAGAAGAGAAAGAAAAGTTGTGTTCAGCAATAGATAACAATGAGGCTGTCACCATAAGATTTAAACACAAGGATCTCGGGGGAGGTGATGATCTCATCGCTTTTACTCTCCAACAGTTTAAAAGAGTAGCAAACGCTTTCGGTAAAGGAAGGGGAGTTACCATAAATATGAGTAAGGATCAGGTACAGAAACATGAAATCATTGATGAGGATGATTTTTTCTTTTCACCGTTGTAAACTTGACTCTTAAGCTTAACTTAAATCAACCGCTATCAGTTGATTTAAAGAGATGTATAAGAGTAACTAAATGTCGGAAGATATCGAGCAGATTACAAAGACACCCATACCGGAGACTGTCAAAACAAAAGAGAAAGATCCCAAAAAGGTCGCCGCAGGAAAGAAACTCGCCGAGTATAACAGAAAGGCGAAAGAGGCGTTAAAGGAGAAGATGAAACGTGAGGCAGAGAAGGCTGAGGAGAACGAAGTGATAGAGGATAGAGAAACGGGTGAGTCGTGGATTCCTGAGATCTCTTTCACAACCGCGATCTCTCTTGTCGGAATCGTTTTGACAGCTATCAATATGTTTATGAGTTATAAAAAAGATACAAATGTTATTAGTGATCCTCCCCAGGTAAAAATACATGAACCCCCCATTCGAGAGCACAACTTTGAGACTGTTAGGGAGCAAGGCTCTGAGATAGTAAGACCTCAACAATCAAAGATTCCCGTACCCAAGATGGGTATGCATTAAAAATGCCATAAACGAAGTGAATCTGTATTAAAGATCTTTTCTCTCAAGATAAATGTCGAAAGAGAAGATCTTCAAGATTATTTATAACGCCTCTGTTCTGATCGGTATCTCCTCAGGGTTAGGATACTTTATCAGTATGAATGATCCCTCAGACAGCGTGATCGACTACCTTAAATGGGTAGGAATCCTGTCAGGAAGTATTTATTTAAAAGATTATATGCAGAGAGAGGAGATTTTGAAGAGGATCGATTCCCTTAACTCGAAGAAAGATAACGACATTAACTCAAAGAAGACACCGAAAAATCTCGATCTCAAATTGAAGAGAATCGTAAACCTTGCCAATCCCGTCGGTGACAGAGACGCAGTCAACAAGAGTTACGTCGACGAGAAGGTGAGTAAAAAAGGAGATCTCGACATGAGAGGGAATTCGATACATAATGTAAAGACACCGGAACCCTCAGATGTTCATCACGCGGCAACTGTCAATTACGTAAACAGAACCGTTGACATAAATAGCTCGATCACCTTGAGAAAGATGAGTGAGATAAAGACCTACGTCGATGAGTCTGTTCCCAGAAAAGTCTTTTACAAAGGTTATCTTAAACATAACAATGAAAGCTTCATCAGATTCTTTGCAAACGGAACAGAGGATCATACTCGTTACACCAGACAGAGTGATCCATCCGATTTCGTTGTGAATGACAACGATGATGAGAAAATTATAATCAAGAATCCGGGAGTCTACTCTATCTCTCTGATCGACGGTTTAAAGACAAGCAGAGAGGATGATAACGGTACTGTTCAGTTCATACTGAATCCCGCACCCTTTCTGAGTCTTAGCGATAATATTAACATCACAGTACCCAACACAGGCAGGGGTTGGAAAACGTATAATTTCATCTCCGTTTTAGATATTTACAAAGACACCTCATTAAAGATACAGACCTCAGATGAATCAACCGTCTTTGACGGTTTGGGTAACGGTTATAAAAAGTTCGGCATGATTCTTATAAATAAGATAGATTAAAGATTTACTCCTCTCTTTAAAATGTGGGGTAAGGTTTTAATAATAACCATCATTGCCTTCGGTATTTATCTTACGTTTCGTTCACTGAAAAAACACTGCGTCTAGATCTGCGGAGTTAAGATACCTGAGGGAGGAGGAATGTGTGAATGCGGAGAGTATTATCACAAGGCTGTTAACGAGAGTTTTCACCAAATGATCATAAGGAGAGAAGAAGAGTTGAAAAGAATTGAAGAGGAAAAAAAGAAGGGGAATGATTACGATACCGTTCTGTGAGAATCGCTTAAAGATAATCACCGAAGAGTAAAAATGTCAGAGAATAAACTCGTAAAGACCGTAACTGATGCATCCGTTTTGATCGGAATCTCCGCGGGGGTCGGGTACATTGCGAAGAAGGCTATAAAAGAATCATTTATAAACGACCCCTCATCCAGCATTGTTAACTACGGTAAATGGGTCGCTGTCTTGTCAGGAAGTATGTACTTGAAAGAGTATTTGGAGAAACAGAAGATTCTTCCCTCTTAAAGGGTTTTTTTTTGTTAAATAGTATAGAGAATACTGTATTTTCATTCATATTAAAGGTTTCACCAATAATATTCATATGGCGACCATTGCGTTAATGATCGGAGGAGCCGTGTTGAACGCCACCGCCTTTGTCGGAGGATCTTATTTGGCAAAGTATCTGAGCGGATCGAATACGGATACAGAAAAAATAAGACACGACAAGGCGATAGAGAAGTACCAAAGAGACTACGCAGCTTACCAAGAGAAGAGACAGAGACTGTTAGATTGGTATAATCAGCAGAGAGATGCTAAGCATCAGGCTAATTTAAATCTCTCAAACACTGATGAGGCTTTTAAACTCTACAGTCAGACACATCCTGATTACTCTCTTCAAGAACCCCGATTATCTGATTACTACAGACCGAGTGATGACCAGAGAATGGGTGAGATGGCCTACGTCGGTGGAGGGATGTTGGCGTTGGGTTATTTGGCAAGTAAATTTTTGTAAAGTAAATAATTAAAAAGATAAACAAGTGTAAGAATTCTGAAGTTTTAATATCAGGTAAATAATTTAAAAGATTCTTTACTTATCAAGTAAAGAATCATGGATGTTGACCCGACAGAGATACCTGACAGAGAGAATCCTTTTGACCCGGTCGAACCCGGTGACGACGATGAGGGAGAATCGATACCGATGACCTCGACATCGAGAAGAGGTTACGATAATCCCAATTACCAAGAAGAGACCTCTTTTATCGATGATGAGAACACTCCGCTTATAAGGAGAGAAGAGAGAAGAGATGACGCTTGGGAAAGAATCCGAGAGAAGTATCCGAAAGTTAATCCTGCCAACTCCTCTTTCACATCTGACATTGACGAGTATGATCGAGTGGTCGTGAGAATGAAAAGAAAGGGAGGTAAGAGTTACCCTCTTTTTAAAACGGATGGTGAACTTAATGAAAAATTACCGAAGACCATAAAAGAGAGTCTCGGACCCACCGCAGAAAAAGTTATCGAGACCAACGAGAGAGAGATAACGAGGCGAAGAGAGAAAATCATCACCTTAGAGTCTTCTCGTAAAGATGCAAGAGAAGACCAGAGAGAAAACATCGATCGCAACATTGATCAGCAGAGAGAAGAGATAGAGAATCTCGAGAGGGAGAACGAAGTGATAGAGGAACGCTTATCTCTTAAGGATAGAGTCAAAGCGATCTTTAAAAAGTACGGTTTTACAGCGTTCGCTGTTCTCTCTGCCGTGGGCGCCGTCATCGGTGTGATCGTATCTAATCTTAAGAGCGGCCTGTCAAAACTCGGTAAAGGAGTAGGTAACGCTTTTAAGGCTATCGGAAAGAAATTGGGAGAGATACTTCCCGGAATGATCGGTGCGATCGCAAGTTTTATCTTTAAAACAGCGGGTGAGGCCATCGGTTTTCTCGCAAAGAATGCGTGGTTGTTGATAGTCGCTGTCGTTGTCTACTTTGTAGAGAAGGTTAAAAATAAGAGAAAATAAATTAAATGGAGAGTTACAAAGAGATCTACCCTCAGTTGCCAAGTGATAATACCCAAACCGGTGATAACTTCAGATTAAAACAGTGTGCAGATTGGTTATCCCTTCTCGAGAAGGATCTTCAGGATTGTGAAAAAATATACAAAAAGTATAAGCGTGCAAGGAGCACACTTCTCAATCTGTCTACAGGCAGCGGAACTCTTTCAGTAGCTCTCTGCGGAGGCGGACTGGGTACAGGACTTACCGGAGTCGGTCTTCCCGTATCGGTCGCCTTGGGAGTGGTCGGAGGTGTCTGCGCCTTAACGAGCGTAGCGACAGCGAGTCTTGCAAAAGCTGTATCCCAAAAGGTGAGTAAGCATGAAAAGACCGTCTCTGTCTGTCAAGCAAAGATAAACACGATAAAGGACGTCGTTTCTAAATCGTTGACGGATAACAGAATAAGTCATGAAGAGTTTGTGCTCATAAAATCAGAGTATGAGAAGTATTATGAGATGAAGAGATCTATAAGAGAAAAAAACATAAAGCATCCAACACCACCGCTTCCGCAGGTGGATGTAAAAAAGATGGAGGAAAATATTCGTGCAGAGATATTAAAAAAACTCGCCCAGTCAGAGTGAGCTGTAACTGCATGATAGTTTTATCGAGAGATGAGTCATTCAGAGATCCTCCCTATAATCCTTACTTTGTTTGATTTAAAAACATATGATTGATAAATAGATATGAGTAATGATGATAAAACTTTATGGAACAGATTTCTCGATCGATATCTCCATGCCGACCTGTCTAAATTTAAACGAGTATTTGAAAGATACGATAGAGAGAATAAAGAAGAGCATGGCAAATTTGTTGGAAGGGACGGTTCAGAGTATGAAGTCTTTGATAAGAGTAAGTTTATGTACAGTCTGTACTTTCCCGACGAGATGAAAAAAGCGTTGGGTCTTCCCGTGGATTTTCCGCAGGAGTTAACACTTAATCCGAAACCCTCATTACCGATTCCTGCGGTCGATTTCGGTGAGAACCGACCACTGAAGAGCCTCAATTTGAGAGATAAGTTAAAGAGACTTGATATCTTCGCTACGCCCACAGACTCTTTCTCTGTACCTGTCAGAGACATCTTCTCAAATACGGTAATTAAACACACCTCTTCAAAAGAGTCTCATGAGTGGTTAAACGGTCCGAATATGCGGTATTGGCCGCAGCAGCTTAACTTTGCCGTCTGGTGTGCAACGACAGGTTGCGGGGTAAGCCTGCGTCTCTTATTAGAGGAGAAGATGGGGGGAATCGATGTGACAGACAGTGAACTCAAACTTCCTCCGCAGATACGAGCTATTCTCTGGTTTCACGTTTACTTTACAATCAGACGAATTCTGTTTCAGATGGGGGGAATACAGAGTTCGATTGCTTTACCTGGTGATCCACCCTTTAATGAAAAAGATAACAGATACGACATTCCTTCTTATAAGAGAATCTGCAAAGAGTTTAATGTGTCGAGTGATGCTGACTTTCGCTGCCATAAAGGAAAGAATCACGGTTTGGGATCTGTGTACATTTGGGTCTCTTACGTTGGGCCGACAGAGACTGACTCTTCCTACCCGGGATTTAATAAATTTAGCGATGAGGGAGGAGAGGGATCGAAAGGCAATCTTCTGCAGTACATTTTAAACTCTGAGACATCAGATGGTTATGAATACTTTCTCACTCGTGTATCTAACGGATTGACAAACGCCGGTCAGGCGAGACTTAATCAATCGATCGAAGCGCTTGTTTACTGCGTATTGGGTGCGCAGGTGAATGTAAGAAGCAGCATTCTCGGAAACACGGGAAGTGCGCAGGAGGTTCGACAAGAGTTTCTCGTGTTATTGGAGGATGCGATTAAACAGCCGGACATAAGTAAGAGTGTACAGAGATTTCAACTGGCGGTGCAGGAGGCAAAAGTCAAGCTTGATTTAGCCGTCTCTCCCGGTACGTGGTTGATGCCTTCGAGAATGGTGATCAATACAGAGAGTACAATAGGTTATAACAATAGACTGAAACGTGTCGAACCATCCATGAAATTGGGTGTCAATACGGATGTTAATTCGAAGAGTGTATCTGTCGGAATAAAACATAACCTCGGAAAGAGTAAGGTTTTGTTACCTCACACTTCGGTTGTGAAAGAGAAGGTTAATGTTAAGAAGTCTGAGGAGGTAAAGAATGAGACTCCGTCGACTAAACCTCCTCTAACTAAGCCTGACACAACAAAACACGAGATTAATCTTGCGGTGATTACGATTGTCGTCGGCGGATTAGCTTGGTATATGTTTCGATGAATAATCATATGCGTTGCCTTCTGACGCAAGATGTGATAATTTCACGTGGGCACTAATTAACATACAATCACTGTTCACGTGAAGAACAATAGATTGCGTGCCTGAGTTCCCTAACAACCGCTGTGTTTACCTCAAGACATTGAAATTGTCAGGGAAGAGAGGAATGCACTGAAAGTGCTATAAACGAAGTGAATCTGTATTGACGTTAAAATATTCATAACGTGAACCGCGTTATGAAAACTAACGTTAACAGCCTTGTGAATATTTAATTATAGAGTCACTGCGTTGCGTTACACTCTTTACATTGACGCTTTTGCTTGCCGTGTTGACAGATCTGTGACCCTCCACAATCTTTACAGAAAGATTTTTGTTTACCATGAGGACAGATCTGTGACCCTCCACAATCTTTACAGAAAAATTTTACTCGCTTATGCTCACATATTTCACTACCTTTGCAGTCTTTGCAACTTGATTTACGTCGGTTGTGTTCACAGATTCCATCACCTTTACACTCTTTACATTGATATTCACGTTTGCCGTGAGGGCATTTTTTCTTTTGTTTACTCTGCGTTTCATAAATTTCACTCTCACGGTACCCAACGCCTCGATTAACTCGGCTTTACGCATTTTGTAATAACCTTTGATACCTCGCTCTTTGGCAAGGGCCTTCAGCTGTTTTACTGTTTGCTTCTCCATTGATTATATTTATGGAAGTAATTTGTTTAACTCATTTTTTAAGCGATGACGTCATTTTATGACGTCATCGGTTAATGCTGTAGAGCGGAAAAGCGATGGAATTTATGGAATTTTTGGTGTTACGGTGTTACGATTACTCCCTGAATTGAACCGAAGAGCAATGGGAACCAGGTGCATTGTTTGTATTCTTTTTGAGATCCGCCATCTTGTTTTTTGGCAAAGGAAGATATTTTTTTGCAGCTTGTATCATCACCGATCGGCAAACCTTATTTCATTTGTAGCTGTTAAATTGAGATTTCGAGTCTGCAGTGAGTGTTGCACTTTATCAGTTATCGAATAAATTTGGCATAAAGTTAAGAAGTGATGTCTGTCGTGACTGCAGACGAAGCAACCGATTATTAGCAGTTTTGAAACATCTGTTGAAAAGGTGAGCCATCTTAAACCTTTTTTTAAGCGATGACGATGACGTGATCGATTAATCTCGCCGTGCGAGTGGACAGGATCTGTTGTTGTCTGTTGTCTGTTGCCTGTTGTGATCAACCGATCTGTAGAATGAACCGAATACTGGGAAAAGAAATCAAGTCAACTCAACAAGAAATCGTCGCATAGAACTCAAAGCAAAATACTCCTGGGCCGTTAGAAAGGACTAATTTAAAGCATAAACGAAAGAAACAAATTATATTTGATGCGTTCTATAAGATTTAGTAAACAGAAATCTCTCCATTCTTTAAAACAAAAGGTGTAAACAATTTTAGACAGCGTTTGACCTTGCATCGTATATCGTATATCGTATGTCACGCCAAGATAACGCAATTTTTGTTGAACAATCATTCAGCACAGAAGTTGTCAGTTACTTTTATGTACCCTAATTTTTTGACAAATGTCCTGAAAATTATCAAAGACCCCTTGTGAAACGTCATCGCTTCTGCATGCATCGCGTGCCGTTTATTTACCATATGATTTAGTCAAGTAAATCATAAGAGTATTACGAATGGGGTATTTTATCGACCAGCACGAGAAAATCAGGGTGAAATTCAAAATTAGATCGTGAAATGTCTTGGCTCTCTCTGTCCTATGCTACTCAAAACTTCCGAAGAGTATATTCGGGTCTGCAAAACATATATATTTTGTTAAATCCAGCCATTTCCTTTCGAAAGCGGTCAGAGAAAAAAACGCCGGTTTTTAATGGGCGCACGCATGCGTAAAAATATGCACAGTAATGAAGCAAAATGCAATACTAGGGAATGACTTATCGCAGTAAAACGACAATCATGATAATCACTCAATATGCTTAGTTTTAGAGGAATCATTGTTCAAAATTTAGAGAATTTTAAACTTTGTTTACAAAATGAAACCGCTTCAAGAAATTTTCGCAAATGAATTTATTAATCCGCAATGGTCCTGCGCAAGCTCGAGGGAAGCTCAATTCTCGGCAACCAAATGACCCGGAAGTGACTCAAACGATAAGGTGGCTGCAGGATGGAAACAAGGAGTGTCACGCTTGTCACGCAATATTCTTCCTGTTTACCATCATGAAATTTCCGAGAATTGTCACCCCTGTTTCTCAGAAAACGATAATATTGCCTGGAGCACTTTGTATCACATCTGACGGACATTTCCGGCTATTTATTTTAGTATGGCTCCAAAATTCTGAAAATGGAGAGCGCTTAATCACCTTGTGGCTTTGCGGAGGGCTTTCTAAGTTTTTTAAATTGCAGTATTTATTTGTCAGATGCCATTGCGAGGGCCACCTGACAAGATGTGGCTACAGATTTCTCAGTTTGTTTTAGCCATGTTAGCTGCCGTTTGGTTGCGCAGAACAGTAATGCATGGAATTCGAAAGTCAAATTTAAAAAATGTTGCAGAATATTCATTGAAACCATTCATAAACTTTATGGGGTTGTTGTCTATTGTTTTCTTCTTCATTGTAGTTCAACAACGCCAGACGACCATTGCGTCCTAAACAGACTGAAGTTGCTGTTCATATTCACTGTGATGTCCGCAAAATTAACTCGTAAGGCGATTGCAACATCTGCAGCGTTTCTAGCTTTACTTTACTCCAGAAAGACTCATGAAGTTCTAAAATATTCTGTAAAGTTCTAACTGTGAACCTCATTATCAACTTAAGACTTGGTTTGTGCTTAGCAATGCGTATATCGATTCGAGTTACTGATGCACGCGGAAGACTGCAGACGACGAGATTAGAGTGTGAAATTCTGAGGCATAGCAGAGAGCAACTCTAAGTTATCGAGGGTAAAAGCTTTTGCCAATCACTTTAACAAAATAGGTTCAGGGATGAGGAAAGTTTCGGTTGAACGCTGTCTGCAATAATCAGTTGTTGCATATCAGCTATTTCAACCACCGGATAAATTTCCAAATCGCGATGACAATGCTTCGTTTTCCTTGCCAGTCTATTGCATCTTTATAGTGTTTGCGGGATAGAAAATCCACAACAATAAAATTAAAAGTCGTGAAGAACAACAGTTTTCGTGAAAAAAGCGAGCAAACAAGAATTCTGCGTAGTCGCTGCGTAGTGGCGATAATATTTGCATACCTCATTAGTGCAGCACTCCAGCACTGTTGATTTAGTTTTACATTGCGCGGGTTACAATAATCTGTCTCCTGATATCGGTAAAAAAGTGGATCAGAACATCCAGGTTTACTTACAAGAAAAAACAAGCAGCGTCGTCTCTCAGGACAGGACTGTTGGTGGAAAGTGCTTTAAATGATGCTTCTGGCAATTTAGTTTTGGTCAAAGACGTTGTCATGAATGGTCCAAATGTCGCGCTGGCTTGCGTCACAGACGTCAGACATTAATCAAAGCCTCTTTGAGGCTACGACATATTTTCAATGTTTAAGTACATGCATCAGTATAAGCAGAAAAGATGAAAATAGTTTGGTTTTGTTCCAAAAAGAAATTTCTTTCTTCTGTCCCTTCTTTAAACCTCTTAAAATCACACTCAAATCACTGCCCTGACTCCGGTGGAGATTTTTTTGCGAATCATGAATTGCGTGACAATGAAATTAATACGGCTGCAGGTGAGGCAAGGGCAACTTTAGCTTGGTGACGTGGGTGTTCTTGATCTTCTGAAGCCGCAAGGTTTGCGCAAGTATACACCCGTATAATATGTACTGTTAGGACACAGCATTTCAAGTTCTGTTATCTCTTGTTGTTTTCGGCAAAAATATTGATTTGTAACACCTTGTGGATGAAGGCTTACCTTCCAAAGCGATTGCAAGAGCTGTAGTCTTCTTGAGTGTTTGCCAAAACTGAACGCGATCTGCATTAGTAAAGACTTTTAGTTTTGGGTGGGTCAGTTTAGTGAAGTTCTGTAAACTCTAATTAAAGGAAAATAATTATACTTTGTGACGGCGGTTTGTTTTATTGGGTTCATCGATCGCTTGGATTTACCTGCTGTGGGTCAAGTGTTCTGTCTTTCACGTTACGTAGACTGCCAAGATATTCCCTCGGGCTGAATTAGTATTGGTATTTGGACCGACTTTCAAGCACTTTTAAGCACTTTGTTCATGTCCGTACATATGCAACTTTCAATAAAGTTTATGAGCAGATTTTGGTAAGAATTGTGCACTTTGTGATAAAAGCACCAAACTTGGTGGAAATAAGCAGCATAATGCAGGAATCAATTTCAGATATGGAGCCAGCGCCAAAATTAGGTCTGACACAAATTAAGGGGATGTTTTGTAAATAGCCGCCATCTTTACCGGAAGTGAATTGTGCATCACCAGGAAGTGGCTTAAACCTGCTGTTAAAACATCCAGTTTACCATATTGAATAAAATACATATCTTTGTTATCAATGTAATGGTAATGTAAATCATGGACAAGGCGAAATAAATAGATTATAAGTTTTTCTAAACAATTTGGAACTGGGTATTCTAAACCGGATGTGAGTCTTACTGTTTAGTTTGTCTTCTCTACTGCAGTAATACGAACACCTTTCCAAATAATATTTTAGTCTTTTCTTTTCAAAATACTTCTCGAACATTTTAAATATGTTCTTAAAATAAACTAACTCTGTCGTAAGCCCAACATGATACAATGAGATTGCTAGAAGTCAGCTCATCTCAGTCACTTAGGGCCAGCTGTGGTTTAGAGAGATTCGCCCTGGTTTGGCTTTATTAGTGAGCTCACTAAATTCTTACGTTTCAAAATATAAGACAAATTTACCTAAAGAAAGTGATAAAACATCATAAGGATAACAGGTCACTGCCAAGTAAAAACCTATAGTCAGTCATTTGCAAAGATGGTTTTCTGTGTTCACACGCCTGTTATCTGTGCAGTTTTTTTGCTCATTAGGCATTCTGATGAACATGCACCTGTCTGGGTCATCCATTCGTTCATTCAAGTTGCCGTTGGTGTAGATGGCCCCTGTTAAGTATTTACACGAGCCTAATTCTAATAACTTTAGTACCAAGTAAAACCTGTCAGTCAGTCTGGTGCATACCTTTATGCACTCTAGACTCTCGCCTGTTCGCCTATTTGGTCTGACCTATATGTGCACATGTCAGGTTGTTCACGTAGCCATTCATTTGTTTCATTGATAATGCATATTAAAACCTAGAGAGTTCCGAAACGTCTTGGTTTTAGCATCAAAAATGGCATCACACAGTGTTGCAACTATTCCCAAACAAATCAAACATAAAATGAGCCCATCAAAAAGAACAAGCTTCCCTTATTCAGTTGTCCTCCGCCAAAAGATGTTTCCAAGATCAAGCAACAAATAACATCTCTAAAGAATGATTGCTTCACTATTCATCGTGCCAAAACAGAGAAGGTAACCTATATGAATTCCCTGTTAAACCCGAAACATGTATAGAGTAAATATGTTTCAAAAAAACATGTTTGTTAATGGATCTTAATGCATTGTTCACATCAGATGTCGTTTCATGCCTGGTTGTATAATTTATGCGGTCCTATATATGGTACTTGCATAAATCTTGTACACTTCAGCTCGAAATTACAACATTTCCATTAATTCCTTGGTTTAGTGTCAATTTTTAAGCCCTTCAGAGTAAAAGGGGTTTCCAGCGTTTAGCGAGCAGACATGCAGCATTTGCGCTATCTTCGGTACAGGAAGAATTTTTGTAAATTTTGGTTTTGCATTGCGCTTGTAGTTGCTGCCTTTGAGTTGGGTAGCGATGTCCTCCCAAATTTTTCCGCTTTCAACCCATCGCCAATAACTGTTGTCATTTCGCTACATCGACCCTCATTTTAACTAAGCATTTTGGTCTCACAGTAGGCCCAATTTTGAATCTTTTGAGCATTCGTGTCCTCTCCACATGTCCGCCACTCTTAATATCTTTCATCTGATCATGATCCAGGTTCCTTCAATCATGCTCGGAATAAACATGTTTCGATCATGATTCGCGCAACGCCCCGTCTGGTGTAAACGCTTTTCAGAGCGGAACATGTTTCCCTCGTGATCAGGCTAATCATGTTTCGGCCAAGTGTGAACACAGCTTTAGTTACATGAAAATCAGTTGTGCCCCCCGTCTTTGTCCCACCTCGCCAAAATACGCATTTGTCTTCTAGGTAAAAAGATAGTTATTCGCCTGTCGACACTGCTGTGCTCGTTTTGCATGTAGCAAATGTAGCAAAGTCAGTCAGCAAGTTGACGTTGTGTTTGTGTTTAGCATTTGGAGTTGGTACCAGCTTCCGATACTTGCTTGCCTGGGAAAGAGATGTCCAAAATGCTACCATTTTTTTAAGGCTTCACAGTGTGTGATACTGCATGTGTTCTTCTTCTCCAGACATGGAAAAAACATGAAATATGACTGCATAACCAACCTGGAAATTATTCAAGAATGCAACCAATGCTTTCCTTTCATTGAATGACAGCCACTGTCAAGAAGATGACACTGTCATATAGTAGAAAGATCTGTTCTCTTGCTGTCTAACAGAGCTAGCACTAAAAATACAGAGAATAGAGTAATTGAAGCTGGCCAACAGCTGTTTGTGCAGAAAGGAAGAGGCCTTGATGCCATATCTCCAACCCAAGCAGCACAACCTCAAAGAGAGCTACATATTAAGCAGCCTATTGCTGGCAACAAGCAGATAAGGTCATTGGCTCATTCACATCTTCCTTTTCCATACGACTGTGGATCGTCGTCTAGTGCAAAAGGTTTTTGCAACCACATTGGACAACAATTCCCGATTTCACAGCAGCTGCAGAGAGCTTATCAAGCGTGGCAGTAAGAAGCGATGTCGTAAAAACTGCTCATGCATTAACAGGGACGGCGGAGCGTAATTTGAAGTGGGTGTGTGTGTGTGTGGGGGGGGGGGGGGGGGGGGGCTAAAAAAATAGAATTGTTAGGGTGATGTCACAGAAGCGAGCGCCGAAGGCGCGAGCCTATAGAGGGGTCTGGGGGCATGCTCTCCCAGAAAATTTTGAAATCCAGAGTCTCGCAAATGCTATTTTCAGCATTCTCCACGAGATATTTCGTCAAAAAATAAATCTGAATCAAGTATAAAATCACATCTATTTTAAGTTCTCACATCCGATATTGCCGAGATTTTTTAACTTGATAAAAGCTCGACGTGTGTAGACCGCTGGGGAAATGTTAAAAATCAGTGGTGTAAAATTGCTTGTGTTTACATTACGACGCAAAATTCTTAATGGAATATGACAAATTTCAACATTAAAACAATTTGCAAAGTTTCGAGAAACTGTGAAGGGCTAACGGAAAATCCAAGAAAAGGGAATATAGCAGCTCTAATAAGGTTCTGCCTGAGTTAAAGCTGCCTTAAGGGCGGTGACTCTTAACTACCAATTTGTTTCTAAGGTTGGTTTCTAATTGGCATATTTTGGAAATCAGACCTTGTACGGATAAGCTTTTTGAATGAGTTTGTTCTATTGAAAATTCCTCCAAGAGTTTCAAGTCACGGTCATATTTAACGCCTCACGTGATCAGAACAGAAAAAACCCTAAACCTCAAACGGCTGATAGATTTTTAAATTTAAATGAGCGTCGTTAGATAAAGAATGCCCACATGCGTAATGTGACCTATCGTTTTTGCGAAATTCGCATTATCACAAGAGTTATGGCGTAATAAACACTCGTATTTACAGACTTTCATCAGTAGGGTTTCCTTTTAACGTGTAAACGGTAAAAGCATACGTCAGATTATAAAAATGGCTACGTTATCTCCGATTCGTAAAAGAAATCGGAACTTTACCTTGTTTCCTTGAAGTTTTAGGGATTATCAATTTTAACGCGCGGTTTGGGACTGGCACTAGTTTCGCACGCGCAGATATATTTTTCAAAGCAAGTGTACCCCACGGTAAAATTCGGCATTTAGCGTTACAAAAAGCTTCAAAATCACTTGCTTCAAAATACAGTCTTCAACAATTCCTTATCTGTAGTTAAGAGTCTCCCCCCTTAAAGTGCACAGCACTTTGCGCTTGCAATGAGGAATGTCAATAGACCACTGAATAGTGTGAACTGTGTTCATATCACTGCTTATAATCCATCAAATATTTTCCACGCGCGCGATTGGTCTAAACACGTCACGTGATGCAGCCAAAACTGGGGAATATTTAACAATTATTCCATGAGCCCGCGTTGGATACGAGGTGGTAAATAGCCAACGAGGCGCGAAGCGCCGAGTTGGCTATAACCACTCGTATCCAACAAGGGCGAATGGAATAATTGTTTTATTAAATTCTTCTTTAGTATAAATCAACTGGACATTTCATTTTGATGTAAACGAAGTGATAGTATGAGGAGGCGGGAAAATTTGTGGCGCGGTGTTCACTTTTTGAGTTGAATGAAACACGCGAGGAAAGCAAGCGAGAGAGTTTTCTTCTGAAGATTTTCCTCGGAAAATCTCCTCGTAAATCGTCTTTTCATCCTGGAAAATTGTGACAACAATTAAGGTTTACGGGAAGATCCGAAGCAATAGCTTTTCTGGAAATTATACGCCTTGTGCAAGACGAGCGAAGCAAGTGTTTACAGATTGTACTTGTTTACGGCTCCACGGTTGTCATCAAGACTACTACATTATGCTGAAACGAAATTGCACTCAGATTCGATGAAGTTTATTGAAGTATAAAAGGACACGATCAAGATTGAAAGGTAACAAACTTAACTGAAGTGCTGAGCCTAATTTTACGTCGAACACTGAATGAAATTGTGTCGGTTTTCTGGTCTTCCCGTAAGTTATTTGCTGCTTTTCTTCTTCGTTTAGTCGCTCTTGTTGTACATTTACAAGTATTTTTTATTAAACATTTCGCATCAATCCTTTCAGTTTTACGTAGTTGAGTCAACTATGGCATTTTGTGGTATTTGTGTGGTTTTAGGGAAGGCACTGTCGATTATTTCTTGTATAAGCTTATAAACCTCGCCAAATTTGCCATTTTTCTGATGGAACTTTCGCTTCCCCCAGAAAAATTTTTAAACTGAGCGGCACTTACAGCACTCGTTTCCCATATAAGGTCAAACGCAGGTATAATGGCTGATAACCGAGATCTAGTGAACCAATAAGAAAGCTAGAATTGCATTATCCGAGGTTGAGAATTTAATAATTAACAATTATTCACCTCAGTGTCGGTGAATAGCGATATTTACCGAGCCGCGAAGCGGCGAGGTAAATATCCGCCGCTTTTCACCGACACTGAGGTGAATAATTGTTTTAGTATATACCAAACCAGTTGAATAGCCAGCCTAAAATTAAAAGTTTACCGTGAAAGAAGGCAATTCAAAGGACTGAACACTGCGCACATGAAAAGACGACAGCGCGGGAAAAGTCACATGACAACACTACACAGGCGGCGATCGACCGAAATAAATTTGCAACGTGTTTCGTTTGTTGAATGGATTTGGACGATTTCAAGCGGAATTCTTTACTTTATTTTCACTACTGAAGAACACGTCTTTAATTTTCTCGTGAATACAACCTGTGCCGGTCACTGTAGCCTGGGAAACGTCCGTTAAGTCATGAAACGTGCTGCAAAAACTGTTCATTGAATTATGTT
This sequence comes from Meandrina meandrites, assembly GCA_963693305.1. Taxonomy (NCBI): domain Eukaryota; kingdom Metazoa; phylum Cnidaria; class Anthozoa; order Scleractinia; family Meandrinidae; genus Meandrina; species Meandrina meandrites. The sequence goes on from OY855909.1 coordinate 26,740,494, forward strand.
GACAAGATGCTGCGAACGACCGCGAATGTCAAGAATACGCGGACTGGAATTGACCGAAGTTTAATACGGCTGCTAAGCTAGTTGACTGGAGGATAGTCAGCGGAAGAGGATTGAAAACCACAGCAATTCACAATTGAAGTTGATCTTCGGTGCAAACCTAAATATTTTAGTCTCCAGCGTGACTTTATATGGCCGAGCCGAAAACAACTTGCCAAAATCGTTTATAGCACGACCAAAACTGCAAGGATTTACTGGCTTTAAAACAGAGATACAGGTAAGAAGTGTACTTAATTTTCTTAGTTGGACGGTGTATATTTGGAAAAAATTCAGACTTAATCGTTTTAATTTTGCGTATGTGTACGCGGCGAAGGTAAGCAAAATATTTTGTACCACATTTTATCAATCGTTTTGTTGAAGGAAACGCTTAAAACATTTTAAATAAACATCGCTACGTATCGCTAAACCTAGTATCGTTCTGACCTGGTACAGTTGACAACACATTAAAGTACAGCGGCTTCTTTTATGGATCAAAACGCGCTTTTTTAACCGAAGTTACTCGTAGAAGTCATCTTTCTTTGCTCGGAGGTGAATAGTACTTGCTATTCACCTCCGAGCTAGCCAATCAGCGCGCGCGAAAAGCACTATTCACTGGTTTGGTATATACTAACAGATGATATTCCCCAAGTGATATTCTTCAGTTTTCAAACTTCGCGATTTACGTTCGCACGTTAAGTTTTCACCCTGAGTAATTCTTAAAATGAATAGAAGTAATCATTTTGAATAGACTAACAAGATTTTGAGCGCCGACAGAATTACTTTGACGTTTAAAAGCTTTGAGAAAAGGTCTCCCAAAATGCAGCCTTGTGTAAAAATATTTGAAGGATAATAACACAATAGCCTCCATTTGGCTTCAAAAATATGCACGGTTGTTTGTCCTTGGACATTATCTGTTCCTCGAAGCTCACAGTTTTCCTCGAGCTTCGCTCTCGGAAAACTGTTCGCTTCTCGGAACAGATAATGTCTGCGGACAAATATCCATGCATATTTTCGCGCCAAATGGAGGCTATTGTTTATACAAATGCTGTTTATTGTAAAAACAGCCCAAAAGAATGAACGAGTGTGATGTATTCAGCTTCCTGTTTCACAGAATCATTTTAATTTTATGTCATCATGAATAGAAAACAATGTTATTTACCCACTTTTTGTCAACAATGCAAAACGGATAAAAACGAATTCGTAAGGCTGACTTTGTGAGTCAGCATTTGGCAATTTTCGGTTATCATAACTTTCACTTCCGGTTTAAGGGAGCGGCCATTTTGAAAATCCTAAAAACACGCCAATTCCTTTTCTTTCAGGATGATTCCATATCCCAAATTGATAAGTATGTAGGAGCGATCTTTTGTGCCAAATTTCATGCTTTTATCACAAAGTGCACAATTTTTGCACATAATCGCGTAGCTACTACAGCCACAACAAGATAAATGTTCATGTCTTCCTTTCAGCAGGCCAAGACCTGATACTCTTGGAAGATTTAGTTAAAGAACGTGCAAATATGTTATATGTTATTATATTATATTTTATATTTGAGCCCGGCATCAAGAACATGATGACGTGCGTCACATGAAAAACACGTCATAATTTCCTAACAACCGCTATCTTGGATAAATAGTTTGGAGTTCTTGATTTTACTATGACGTCCGAAAACCAATTAAACTGACTAATCGATGTTGTCATGACGTCATTTTCAAGTGACAAGATAAAAATTCAGACAGTCTAATATATATGCGTGATGTAAATTATCAATGTGATCTGTGCAATGCAGAGTATGTCGGCTATAGTAGCCAGCTTTTACACCAGTGTTAGAGCGCACGTTACACGTGTTTACACCTTATAACATTAGTTTCTGTCTGTAGGCAAATAATACTTTGCAGTACAACTCTGTTTATGACCAACAAAGTCAGGACGCGATGTGGGATTACGAGTAACCAAAATTGCCTAATTACAAGATATAACAAACAGTTCTAAACCTCCATCGGATAGAACGAATTCAAATACCCCATTCACATCAACAAAACGCGTTTAGTTAAACCCAGTTTAACAGGGTGCCAGTAAGCGGAATCTTGCGCTTTCATTGTGCTAAATATGAAGTCGACAAACATCAGTTAGCAACTTCTATGGAGAAAACAAGAGAACGTGTTTAAGCTTCGGTATGAACGGGGCATTGAAGCTTTGCAAAATCAGTTGCTTCCAAAATAATACATATAACAGTTTAATAACAGGCTAGTCAGGCCCGTAGGGTGGATTCTGTTGAGGGGGGTTCTTTCATTTTTTGGGAGGTATTTTTTAGCCGGCGCTAACACGAGCGCCAAAGGCGCGAGCCTCTAGGGGGGTCTGGGGGCATGCCTCCCAAGGAAATTTTGCAAATTTAGGTTCTCTCAAGTGCCATTTCCTGCATTTTGACATCATTTCTGAGGTGGGATACATTTTCATTCAATATTAGCTCTTCCGAAAGTAATTATCATTCTAAAAAAAATTCTGAAATGTTCCGAAATGAGTGTGTGCATTTAGACAGTTTTCAAAACACAAATATTAAAATTACATACAGGGTGGATGAGTGGACAAGAAATTGAAAGGATGATGAATTATCTGACATCAATTAACCATAAAAGATTAGAACTTCTCATTATAGTGCCAAAATGTTGCGGCTTTCTCCGATAATCCTGGCAAGGAAGGTAGTCGTCCGTGCAATCGACCAGTCACAGCCTTTTGATTGTTTTGTGTACGGTTTTTTATCTTTTCAACTTCCCAAAAATGCCGACTTCAAAAATTTTAGGGGGTTCGTTCGAACCCCTCGAACCCCCCCCCACCCTACGGGCCTGCTAGTGCAGGTTACAGTTACACTTCAACGCTAAATATCTGGTAAATATAGTTAAGATCTACAGTCAGAATAACTAGTAGTGGTTACGGAATATTTTCTACGTTGGCTTTCCAAATTTTCTATTTTTCTATTCTCCCTATATTTTCTTCCCTCACATTACTTGTGAGGAATTAATGCACTTTACAATCACCTTACTCCTAACATTGAAGAGGATATTTTTCTTAAAAAAAATTCTGTGTTAGAATATATTTAAGATAACAAAGGGAAATCCTCTATTTTTCCATCGAAACTAAGAGGGAGTTAAAGGGTTACCGTAAATCTTAATTTGTTTTTACTTGCCCAAAAAAACCTTTTTTTTTTATTTTTGCGAAAATGCGAGGCATTATTGTTCGGTGCTACGAAACTACGAGGTAACAATACGCCGATTCAGGAAAAACCGGAAGTTGCATGGAAACGAGGCCTATATAAGGGCCTTCGCCGGCCAGAAATTATAAAGTTTTTATAAGCGTGTGAGGCATTTCGAGTCGAAAAACAGCATTCATTAACAAATTAGCCGCGAATCTTGATCCTTATAAGTTCAAAAGTATAAAAGGAAGAAAAATAAGGTCTAGCAGGCGAGAGAAGAAATTCTAACAGCTTAACGGTAAGATTTTGTCGTCGACTTCTCTGGAATCGACTGATTTAGTATAACCTGAATTTTAGCCGTTCTCTGGTATAAACTTACACTCAATTCTGGATTTTGTTGATCAATAAAACGGAACCATCTTATGATTCACAAGAAATTTTAAGAAACAGATTTAACTTTGAGAGACCCTTTGGTTTCTAATCTGAATGAAAAATTTCAGGTATCGACAGGGAATCGGAGAGAAACTCGCGCAAACATATCTCGCATATATTTCCAAGTTCCTATTAAAGTTCTGTTGGTTTGTTTTGACAGAGAAGCTCGCATAACATACAGGTCTCGATTTGTTGTAACATTTTCCAGCCATAAAAATTCCTCAATAAAATCCGAATAATATTGTAATTTCTTAGAATTTTAGATTTTAGTTAGGTATAAATTGTACTTTAACGCTTGTAATTTTTAACCTATATGTATTTTAATTGTAATGCGCATTTGAACATATACGTATGGAATTTGCGCACAACAAATTCATAATTATTATTATTATTATTATTATTATTATTATTAATATATTATCAATAATCGAAAAAACACTCGGTCAACTTTAAATATGTCAGATTTTTGTCAGTAAAATTTATAATTTTTCACAGACATCGAATTGCTTCATGAACTGGATCGAATTGAACGGCAAGAGAAGATTTTGTTTTTAAGTTTCCCGGTCGGTAGAATTTTACCAGTAATAACAATTCCTGGAGAACTAAAAATCGCTGAGTCTGCTTTGAACACACTCAGGTACACTTTTATATCTCTAGAATTTGTGTCATAAAAAGGGATCGATGACTATAAACACTTCAGCTACCGTGTACTCACCCATTAGCGTCGAAAACGACGATGTCTGCATTAACCTTTTATACTGTAGAGCTGTGCCTTGGGGAAAAATCAACTTCTAAAACAAAACGTCATCCTGCCTTTTGATCACAATTGCAGGGCGGCCAAGATACCCACATTATATTAACAGCAACAGAATGTAGAGACTTGAAAATGATGGCCGGACATGTTTCTGCGTGATTCTCAGTCGAAACAAACCGCTCTGCTTCTTTGCTTCTTCCTTCTCTACTTCCGCTCGGCTACATTTTATCGATATTAACCAGTTAAAAAGTTAATGCTAATCACAAATTAAAAATTTTACTGAAAAAATAAATCTGTCTTATTATTATTATTATTATTATTATTATTATTATTATTACTATTATTATTATTATTTTATTAGTAGCAAAATTAAAAACTTAATAGATCTCGATAATGTTTGCGAGACATGTGTTCCCGAGTTTCTCTTTCGATACCAGAAATTTCCATTCCGATCGAAAACCAAAGGGCTTCCCAAAGCAAAATCTGTTTCTTAAAAGTTCTTGTGAATTATAAAGCGGTCTTATTTTACTGATCAACAAAACCCAAAACTGACGGTAAGCTACCAGAGAACGGATGAAATTAAGCCTGTGCTGGTGAGGGAAAAATTATTCGAAGTCAGAGGAAGCTAGAAAAGTTGCCACCAAAATCTATCCGCTAAGCTGTTAGAATTTCACATGTCGATTGCTAGACCTTAAAATTTCTTCTTTTTATGCTTTTGAACATATAGGGATCAAGATTCGTGGCTAATGTGCGAATGAAATACTGCTTTCCGACTCGAAATTCCCCACGCGCTTATAAAGACTTAATAATTTCTGGTAGGCCTCGCTTCCATGCAACTTCCGGTTTTTTTCCTGAATCGGCGTATTCAGATTTCATGAAAATGAAAAACTTAAGGCGAACATGGTTTGTCTTCTGAACAAATATTTTGAGCAAGTCGTTCTATCCATCTATCTTTGCCCCCCCTCCCCCCCCCAGAAAAAAAAAATTACTAAATCGCAATTAGCTAGTGATCTTTGCTTCAAATAAACAGTAGCAGAACAATGTTTTATGCATGGGGGCAGAAAGAAGCCTTTTTCGTCTCTGTCTAGAGCTTAAAGTCAGTGACGTAAGTCGAAAATGTTGCCTAAAGCTTTTGCTTTATAAATGCTCTTACATTCACAGTGCATATGTTGGTTAATCCTTTACTGCACTTGCAATCGAACTTCAAGATTGCATTCCCGTCACTGGAATCTACTCTTAAGATAAACTTCTCATAATCATGATGGTCATACATGGAATCCCACACGAGCTTCCCACCGTTTCCAACTGTTAGCTTATTATATCCTGCACCTGGATTGGAGAAGGCAATGGTGATGTCGGTGTCGAACATCTTATAGGTAACGTACCCTGAACATCCTTTCAGTATAGCCCAGTCTTCTTCATAGCTTTTAACGGCAATTTGCTTGCTTGGCTTAATTGTCTTCTGCCATTTGAAGCCGTCCGCCAATCGTCCCCTTTCGTACCAATCTTCAACATACGTCATATCGGATTTCGTCCCATTCCAAATTATCACGAGGCAATTGTGAAACTTCCACATTTTGTGCCTACAAAGTTGTAAACAAACATTTGTTTTGTACTGAAACTTTGGTAAACTGATTAAGAGTGAATGTCTGCAAGAATCAAACAAAATCGGAAAATAGCGGCAAACGTGTGAAAACTCAAAATTGTTCAAACTCTGACTGTAAGTAGTCCATAATGAGTTATTCATCGTTGTTATATACCAAACCAGTGAATAGTGCTTTTCGCGCGCGCTGATTGGCTAGCTAAAAGGTGAATAGCGGTGGATATTTACCGAGCCGCGAAGCGGCGAGGTAAATATCCGCCGCTTTTCACCGACACTGAGGTGAATAATTGTTTTAGTATATACCAAACCAGTTGAATAGCCGGCCTAAAATTAAAAGTTTTACCGTGAAAGAAAGCAATTCAAAGGACTGAACACTGCGCACATGAAAAGACGACAGCGCGGGAAAAGTCACATGACAACACTACACAGGCGATCGACCGAAATAAATTTGCAACTGTGTTTCGTTTGTTGAATGGATTTGGACGATTTCAAGCGGAATTCTTTACTTTATTTTCACTACTGAAGAACACAAGTCTTTAATTTACTCGTGAATACAACCTGTGCCGGTCACTATAGCCTGGGAAACGTCCGTTAAGTCATGAAACGTGCTGCAAAAACTGTTCATTGAATTATGTTGACAAGATGCTGCGAACGACCCCGAATGTCAAGAACACGTGGACTGGATTTGATCGAGGTTTAATACGGCTGCTAAGCTAGTTGACTGGAGGAGAGTCAGCGGAAGAGGAGTGAAAAACCACAGCAATTCACAATTAAAGTTGATCTTCGGTGCAAACCTAAATCTTTTAGTCTCCAGCGTGACTTTATATGGCCGAGCCGAAAACAACTTGCCAAAATCGTTTATAGCACGACCAAAACAACTGCAAGGATTTACTGGCTTTAAAACAGAGATACAGGTAAGAAATGTACTTAATTTTCTTAGTTGGACGGTGTATGTTTGGAAAAAATTCAGACTTAAACGTTTTAATTTTGCGTACGTGTACGCGGCGAAGGTAAACAAAATATTTTGTACCACATTTTATCAATCGTTTTGTTGAAGGAAACGCTTAAAACATTTTAAATAAACATTGCTACGTATCGCTAAACCTAGTATTGTTCTGACCTGGTAAAGTTGACAATACATTAAAGTACAGCGGCTTCTTTTATGGATTAAAACCCGCTTTTTTAACCGAAGTTGCTCGTAGAAATCATCTTACTTTGCTCGGAGGTGAATAGTACTTGCTATTCACCTCCACTTCGGTGAATAATTGTTAACTATTTAATCCATTTGTCAAATAACTTTTTCTTTCGGCAGGAAATGACGATCATATAAATTTTTTTTTTCTTGACGGTCGATAGTTTTCAAACTGCATTTGTTTTCTTCTTACAACGTCTTGCACGTGTGCAATTCCTTCCGTCGCTTAATTAAACAAATTAAACCTGCTTGTCGATGCTTGCTAACAAATAACGACACAAGGAACGAAGTTAATTCAACAAAGTAGAAAAGGCGCGAATCGTGACGTCAATGAGCGATACGACACTCGCAACCGTGTCATACGGAAAATGCACCACTCAGGTCCCGGATGGAGTGGCGTATGGATTCTACGAGTGGTTTAGTTCTCCATATAGACTGCAAAACAGCCGTATTTTTTGCGAACGTGCTCGAGCGGTCTGTTTTGCAGTCTGTTCTCCATATAATAAAATAAATTTTTTATCATGCTACCTTTATATATCAACACCAGTATGGCTTTAGGCGTGAGCATAGCACTGAACAAGCTATCACGCAATTGAATAACTGGGTTTTGGAATCTATGGACGAGGGAAAAGTAACCGGCCTACTGTTTATCAATCTCTCCAAGGCGTTTGACTCTCTGAACCACAAAGTGCTACTACGCAAGCTCGAGCATTTAGGACTGTCTGAAAGATCTTTAAGATGGTTCAGATCATATCTTACCGATAGAAAGCAAAGTGTTTT
>OY855909.1:26750977-26805977 GCA_963693305.1 Meandrina meandrites
TGTATACCGTATTTTCTCGACTAAACGCCGGGTCTCCAAGGTGGAGTTGAAAATAGGCCGCTCAAGTGTTTATTTAAGGTATACTCAGCTGCGGGTATATTAGCCAGATATAATTTTGACAAAATAATGAATAAAAACCTTGTTTAATGAAAACCGGGCTTGAACAAACTGCAGGAATCAATTAAAACCAGGCCAAATTTGAAATAAATGCCGAGGGCATCTAATCGAGAAAACACGGTAAGCAAATTCATACTCCACAGTGGTGGTAGAAATTATGTATACATAGTTAAGACATTTAAATGTCCACTGGGGGACGGATAAACAGCCACTGGAGTTTTAGCGTAACAAACAAAGTATCCTTTTCAAATTTGTTAAAAAAAAAAACTCAAAGAAGGGGCCGTCCCTCCTGTTACTTGTGGCATGAGACAAGAAATGGTTCATTACACTTTGTAATAATTATACCGGTAGTTAGGCCTATACGAATTCTTTAGCCTTTTCCAGGCGTTCGGTTAGCTGGGGAGCAGCACGAAATTCTTTGGATATCCATGCTATTTGAATGTAATGGTAACGTCTCGTAGATTCGTTGTTTTCTACCATTCATGGTCAGTTTTCAGTTGAGAGCCCATTTCCATGCACATTTTAAAAGGGCGTAACAAGGGAGCATGTTATCGATTCATATGGTAGAGAAACCCTGCAACTGAAGTTTGAGAGCAAAGATGGATTTTTTCCATCTGACTGTAATTATGAGCCATCTTTTGATACGGCGGATCTATCCAAAACCTGCAAAAATCAAATCAGCTTCCAATCTGCCAAAGCCCCCTTAGAGGCAGTTTAAATAAACTTCTTGGGTTTTATGTAAGAACTTTGGAGAAGCCCCTACCTGTTGTGTTACCTTTGGTTTCCAACTGATAAAATGATTCTCACTGAAAGGTATTCAGTGGTTTTTGCCTGATGAAGCATCGTTTTCGCTCAAAATGGATCGCTCAATGTGGATCAAACATTTGTTTATTAATTTATTCATGTTACTCGAGTGGCACGCGAAATAATCAAAGATTAGTTTATTTATAATTTATCATGTTATGAGTGAGTGAAATTCTATCAGGGGCGTTACATAGCCAGCTTTTTCAAGGGTTGTAGGCTTGTTTAACCAAGCCCTCTTTCGGGGATCTGGGAGTATGCTTCCTAGTGGAAGTTTTTTTTCCTTCAGATAAAGACCGTTGAAAACGTCACTGTTTTCCTTCCATTTTGTTGATTTTAATTGTATTTTGACATCACCTAAATTCTAACATTTTACAATAGAGAATGGCACTAATTCTCACTCATTCTTAAATAAACGAACCATTGTGTATTTGACGGCAGTAACTTGGCTCCCGAGGTTTCACCCGTGAGATAACCCTTTGTCTCATCATGAAGGGGAAGTTGCGAGATATATGTGACCGGTAAGTGATACGTTAAAACTGAATTGATTTCCATTTCATTTTTCTAAAAAGTGCTCTACCTGAATTTTTTACTTGCACATTTTAATAATACGATGCTGAAAATATTTTTGTACTCGCCTGTACGTTAGCAACGCCGCTACGCCGCAAGCGAGTTTTGTTTAAAACCTGTCTACTACGTATACCATGTCCAGGTATCATAATGGATGTGAAGATTTAAGCAGAAGGTTGGACAAGCAGCTTCCCCCATTCATGCTCATATGTATTTAAAATGACAATTTTGCACATTAAAAGTGGATGTAAGTGATTTGCTTTAGGCTACCCTTTGTTACTCTTCAAAACTTGTCCTCCAGTAAATTTGTTGCAGTGGCTGCGATATCCAAATCAGTGGAATCAACATTTGAGTCACGCTTTGCCTTTTGTTCTTTCTTTGGTGCGAAAAAGAGTGGAATATAGGTAAAAGGTTGGGGTAATTCTGCCATTTTTGAGTTATTTTTTTCAAAAAAATAACTCTTAGTCGGCGTGAAGACGTATTTGGCTATTAAGTGGGTGGATGTTGGATGTTGGATGTTGGTTGGGTGGATCATTCATGTATGTATTTCACACCAATCAGATTTGGGATTCTATCAAGGACCAATCAAATTGCGGCTTGTATATATGGATCGTTTTCATGAATATTTGTTTTGGATTCAAGGTACGGCCATCTTCGTTTTGCTACAGATTCGACCTTATTAGGCTGTGTTGGCCTGAAGTCTCTATTCCAGTTCTTGATTTTTATGTAGCTTTGGGTGAGAACATTGTGTGTGGGTTCTGAAACTGAAAGGTGTTTGGAAATTTCATGGTGGTGAAGGTGATTCTCTTGGTTTACGGAATTAACTAGTTCAGTTGACGACAGAATATGGGTATAGTATTTGTTGACCACTTCATTTACAATTTATGATGTTTTTGAGTAGAATAAATATGTGTATTGAGAATAAATTAAATGTTGTGACTTCCATTTTTTATGTCAGTGTTGTGTGTTTGCTCAACGTTTTGTTTTGGTCCCCAAATGAGAACAAACTGACGCACTGTGGGTTGTTTGTAAGGGCGAGTGTTAAAGAAATTAAACGAGAAATCTTTGAGATTCTAACCGCGCGGTGTTTAAACTGTTTTCTCTCGGTTAAAAGTATAGCATTAGTAGGAGCTTTGGCTAAGTAATAACACGAGCGACCATAAACCTCTCAAGGTTTTCCCCCAAAGAATAACGTATTTGTAATAGGTTGAGGCTTGTGGGTTTATTTGGGTTCAAGAGTTGCCAAATAATAGGTATTTTCGTGAGGTTGGAATGTGGTCGGAGAAGGTTCGACGTTTCCTGCTTAGGAATAGTAGGACTTCACATGGGCGGTCATGAGTTATTTATTGTACGATCGTTTGAAAAGCTCATAACGTGATGATGTTACAAGGGCACGTTTTGTCTGCTCGGCAAATATTAAATTTCCCCTCAGGTGTTTTGACAACGTAGTTGGATGGCACGGAAAGAGAAAATCATCATTTGTGCCGCGAGTGAGGGCCGCAGGAAGGTATAGTAGTCGTTGTGCGAGTCCCGCATTGGCCGTTTTTATACTAGAGACGCGTTACCCGTCTGGACGAGCTTCGGCAAACATTTTGTAATTCGTCCGGTTATCCGTCTCTAGTATAAAGACGGGCACAAGACGCGTTACCCGTCTAGACGAGCTACTTTTCGAAACGCGTCTTGAACGACGGATTTCGAAAAGTAGCTCATCTGTACGGGTAACGCGTCTTGTGCTCGTCTTTATACTAGAGACGGATAACCGGACGAATTACAAAATTTTTGCCGAAGCTCGTCCAGACGGGTAACGCGTCTCTAGTATAAAAACGGCCATTTCAAGCTTCGCATCCGATTGTTGATGGCTATCTTTAGTAGTACGGCGGTGCAATGCGGTTATTTCCGTACCAATGACGTAATGCTTGCAAGTGTTTACGTCGGCCAAATTTATTTTCTTCAGATCTCTGAACTCGCCTCGATGAAACAGCCAAAATATTCACTTCAACTGGTTAAACCGACAAGAAATAGTCGCAAAATTGCAAACAAAGTAACGACCGTCGCTTCTGGCAAAATAAACATGCAAAGTAAACATAATCTTGTTTGTCACATACCGAAAGTGAAAGCTGCAACGTCAGCGCATTCCATGGCTGACGCAATACCTTTTTAGTGTATTTAATATTCCCAACGCAAAGCGGTTGCAGTTACATGTACGTTTACTCATAGGCAAAAGAAAAAAAAAGACAGCCAGCTTTTTGGTAGTCTCCTTTACAGCCGTTGTTTGGGCTCGTCACGCAAAAAACAACGGCTGAAAAGAAAACTAGCTTTTTGGGTGTGCAGTCAAGCGTGTCACACAACTTCATCGACAGCTATTTTTAGCACGGCCGTGGGAATATCGGTACTGATCATGTTACGCTTACAAGTTAGGGCACGTTTCTGCTTCTGGTTGCGAAATTACATATTGTACCAGTCCAAGTAAAATCGTCACGTGGTTTGGCCGAAATGCACTGGTGACTAGAGTTGTTTGTTTCTCGCGTTCGTCGAAAGAAAGTCGTCCTTGCTTGCAGAAAGGTTTCTGTTTTATATTGATGATGAAAATAATGGAGCCATTTCAGAAACCCGAGAATACTTTGTTCTTGTTCCATCTGGCTATTCGTTTGCAATTTCTGGGTCAATTTGGCTTTCTTAGGGAGTGTGTTTGCGATTTTGTGATCATGTTTACGGTAAATGTTGTCAACAGTTTTCAATCCATGTTTTGATGTACTTAGCGGTTTTTTTTCGGCTTGGAATGAAAGGGGATGGATAGTCAAACATCAAGGTAACCTTAAAAGTGACTACCAGATATTTTTTTTCTGTTTACGTTTGAAGAAATTACTGACGTATTTTTTGTCTTCAACAGTATGGTTCGATCGATCGGTTGCACACCACAGTCATATTTACAAGGGAAAGCAGCCTAATTTTAGAACATTTGCACAATTTCTTTTTAAATTGTTTTTGAGTTATTTTTCCAAAAGTAGCTCTTAGTCGGGGCGATGGACCGTGCACATGAACCATGCACAAATAGCTCAACCCATGAAATAAACCATCCCAACAGAACTAACAGCCAGTTCTACCCCAAGCCACCCAATCAATTGAAAAAAATAACTCCTGCACGCTTAGCGTGCCTATGTTTGTTAAAAATAAATACAAATAACGTCACTAAATTTTTTTTTTGCAAGCAGACTATATGCTGTATCATTCCGCAGACCGACCCTTTTCAGGCAGTGTTCTGAGCTAATAATTTTCTTTACTTTACACACAACTTACCTGATCTAACTCAGGATAAAAATTGTGTCCAGTTTCTGTGTTCTAAAAGCACCCAGTCTAGCAAGCTAAGCATGAGTTTACTTTCTGTGGCTTAATATTTCAGAAGAAAGCGACCCGCCGGAACGGATATTCGAAATATCCTTTGTCAATTGCGCAAAGTAATTAAAGACTCTAGCTTTTATCTTACCTATTACAGGAGCAGTCTGTTTCCATTATACTCTGAAAAGAGCACAATAACCCCATTGCAGACATTACACAGCGCGTGAAGTGTGCGGCAAGGCCGTGGGAAAATCCAAAAATCAGGAAGGAAACTTGTTTACAATTAGCAACCATAGCAACGATGACAAGTTGTTCATTTTAAGTAATAAATATATATTGGGAACTAGCAACTAGAATTAGCAACTTGCTAAAATTAGTGATAGCATTTACTTATTAGCTCACAAAGGCATCCACATAACACAACATCCAAGTGAAAGAAATGATATAAACTGGGTACACTTTGCACGCAAAAGGGAGGGAAAGCTTTAACAAAAATCAAACGCTGTTTTTTTTTACGCAAAAAAGTTGATGAATGGCAAATTCATGCATAGCAATTACATATTTTTATTTTTATGGAATTTATAGGGCTAAAATATTTGAAAATCGCAATTGCGACCTCTGTCACGATCTGTCACGCAATCTCTTATTTGCTTGATTTTCGTGATTTTTAGCGCTTTCTCAGAGAAGACGATGTGATTTCCCCAGACAAAAAGTGACATCAATTGAAAGATCATTTCTTCCTGACTTTATTTTCAAAGTATCAGTTTATTCAATATGAAGGTAGTATGGTAAATAATTTCTTAAATTTACCTTGTCATTTCCACGGAAAGAGTGGGATTTCTTTCAGATCTGTCTTGGTGTCATAATTTTTTTAAACTTCTTAGAAATTATAGAATAAAATCCGGAAAAGATGTAGAATAAGCTGGTAACAAGTGAATGTCTTCAGGCATTAGAGTAAAGGAAAGTGGTTTGCTTAAAAACCACTAATTTTAATCTCGATTATTTTTCGATTCTGGCCTTTAAAATTATGTTTGTCGTTTTCTGCTGAAAGAAAACATTTTTTGACAAATGAATTACATAGTGACGGATAACTCGGCAGATAAAGCAGATAAAAGATTAAAGCAGATAACCTGGCATGCATTGCCAAACCTAAGCAATCATGAAACTATAAAACTGCATAATGAACGAGCCGAGGACTCAAAGCGACCTACCTTTATATTTAATATAATGTAAACAATTTGGTGCTCCTTGTCGTGTGTTAAAGAATGCAAAGGGAAATGATAAACAAAAGAAACATGTCACACATTTCCCATTTCTATAGCGGTCTTATATTCCTGAGGGAAATCCAACGGAAGCACTGAAATTTATTCTTTCATAAAATGTCTTTTCCCTATTTGGAAAAAATAGAAACTTCGTGAGAATATGAACCAATGACAAAGGCAGTTAAACACAAAACGGTACAGGAAAATATGAAAATGCTGTGTTTCTATGCAGTAATAGTTTTACATAAAAGCTACCAATGCGAGCATTAAAAACAAAGCAACTGAGGCTTTCACTTGAAGACTGGCATCACTGGAATCTCCCGGCCTCTTAGCTGTAGAAGACTTGGCATCGGTGCATCCATCCTCGGTACAAAGCATGCAAGTTTTGGCATCACAATCGAAGAGGCATTCTCCGGGGGGGCAGCTAAGATTACATTCTTTTACTCCAGATGGGCAGGCCATTGTACAACCACCCCCGGTACAACCAAGCCAGCACTTTTCAGCAGCACACTTGCTGTAACATAACCCACCAGTGCAGATTTGATTGCACTCTTTTATACTCGATGGGCAGGACATGTTACATCCTCCCTCAGTACAACCAAGCGTACACTTTTCAGCATCACACACGCTATACTGGCACCCAGTGCATGTTGTGTTACTCGTCGTGTCGACTGGGTTGCTGCAGCCCCCAGCACAGTAATGATTGCAGTTTTCGGCATGACAATTGAACTGGCATCCTCCAGAGGGGCAGCTAAGATCGCATTCTTTTACACCAGATGAGCAGGTCATTGTACAACCTCCCCCGGTACAACCAAGCCAGCACTTTTCAGCATCACACTTGCTGTTGCATAACCCACCACTGCATATTTGATTGCATACTTTTACACTCGACGGGCAGGACATGTTACATCCTCCCCCAGTACAACCAAGCGTGCACCCTTCAGCATCACACACACTATACTGGCATCCAGTGCAGGTTGTGTTACTCGTCGAGTCCCCTTGATTCCTACAACCCCACGCACAATCTTGTTGGCAGTAATCGGCATCACAATTGAAGTGACATCCCCCAACGGTGCAGGTTAATTGGCATTCTTTTACACCACGTGGGCAGGTCATATTACATGCACCACCGGTACAAACAAGCTTGCACGTTTCAGCATCACACTTGCTGTTGCATCCTCCACCTGTGCAATATTGATCGCAATATTTTACATTCGGTGAGCAGTTCATGTTACATCCTCCCCCGGTACAATAATGTGTGCAATTCCCAGCATTGCAATCGCTAGGAGGCCAGCAACCAGAGCATGCTATGTCACTCCCCGAGCCGTCTGGTGTCTTGCATCCCCACAAACAATCTTGTTGGCAGTAATCGGCATCACAATTGAAGTAGCATCCCCCAACAGTGCAGATTAGGTGGCATTCTTTTACACCAGATGGGCAAGTCATATTACATGCTCCACCAGTACAACCAAGCATGCATTTTTCTGCATCACATTTGCTGTTACATCCTCCACCTGTGCAATATTGATCGCAATATTTTACACTCGATTTGCATGTCATATTACATCCTCCCCCGATACAGTAATGTGTGCAATTCCCAGCATTGCAATCGCTAGCGGGCCAGCAACCACTACAGGTATTGTTGCTCGCCGAATCTACTGTGGTCGTTGTAGGTACAAGGGACAACAGAGTGATGATAAGTAGTAACGCCATTCTTTCCACAGCCACGGTAACTGACAAATCTAACTAGGGATAGAAGCAATAAAATAACTTTGAGCGCTTATTGCGTTACTTCTCGGTGTCCTTGTAACTTAAATATAAACAATAGGCAAGTAAGGCTTGTAAATGCTAACTTGGGGATGGAAGAAATGCGTAGTAACACTTTATGTTGAGTACACTCTTTTTTTTTATAAGAACCTTTTTTATAAGAACGTTGAGGCTGAGATTTGCCCAAATTTTAAGAACATGCTAAGAACATACCCCAGGCTGAGAGTCGGAGAAAGACTTTATTTTGCCCATTTGTTTTAATTTTTTGTAAAATGAGCAGTATAAATAAATGCAAAACTGTGGTCGAACAGGAGTGCTTTTAAAAGAAATTTGTCCGCGGCACCAAATCACAGGGAGCAGGCCGCGCAAGCATGTCAAGAGCAACGTCACACACCACATTCGGTGAACAATGCTGTTTCATACGTTTTCTGGTTTCGTACGTATTGATTTAATGAAATACTATGGTATGGAACTTAAGAACGTCTTAAGAACATTTTCAGCCTCAAATCGTGAAAAAAATAAGAACGCTCAGCCTCGGCCCCAAAATTAGACGTTCTTATAAAAAAAGAGCGTATTTGAACTTGGAGAAGATCGAGTGCATTTTTTTTCATAGAGCATATAAACAGCAACAGTAAAACGAATTCAAATTCTAATTTTAATCGTTTTTTTCTGGCCATGGAGCCTCCAGTTTCAGGGACACTAATTTGCCAGTTATCCGTTTTCATGTGGCAAACAATGGCCGGCTCGGTATCATGAACAAGTTTGAGTGAGCCACTATGTTGTAATCATATTTAGTTAGCAAAAACACAGTTTGATTGCGTTCTGCGTATTTATATCTTTCGCTTTTTCAGCCGTGAAGCACCTTTGTTGGATATTTATCAACAATTATTGGTCGAAGGCGATGTGAATCTCGGCGAATGTCGTCGAGGGGAGGTCGAGGGGAATATTTGCCGAGATTCACTGAGCCTGAGGCGAATAATTGTTTAAGTCTAATCTTCAATGGTGAATATCAAGAACTACAAAATAAAGAGCTAAAACACCGAAACAACAAACACAAGTGCATGCTTGCATACGTGTAAGAAGTTAATTCATCGACTGCAAATCAGAATTTACACACGGAACAAAACAAACACTATGAAAAAGACAGATATCTGGGACCTTTATTTAATCGTTGGCGACTTCTGAGCAACTTTCTGAATCCTCTTAAAATGAGTCGAGTAGCTCTGGTCTAAAGAGAACTGATAAAATTTTGGGTTAATCGATCTGATCGAGTTTCTCATGGCCGCGTGCGATCTGCAAAACACAGTGTTTGCATCTGTCATCGGCCATCCCTTGGGGTGTGGGGGGGGGGGGGGGGGGAGAGGGAGGGTAGCGAGGGCGGCAGGTGTGGGGTCTTTGTAAAGGACCATGTCAAAGTTCTAAATTTCCTCCTGCTAGATGGGGACACAGAGCAATCACAGTTCCCCTCCCTGAGGGGGATCACCTTAAACAACATGAAACCATGGTAAACCTAAGAGTACAATATTAATTTAAAAGAAGCTTAAAGATGACCAAGCTCGCCTGAATAGAAAACAGTACTTTACCCTTTAAGAAATAAGCAACTGCTCACAATAATAAAAATTTCAAGAGTACATTTATTGACTGCTCTCACTGAAGCCGCCATCACAAGAAGAAAGGTGGACCGTGTTCTTCTGCACGGCGATCTTTATGCCCTTGATTTAAGACATCTCAAATTGACCTGTTTCTTTTGCAAAGTCCCCTGGTTTCCCCGTGGTGCAAGGCTTTTGAAAAACAAACCCCCTTCATTTTGCCCGCCTCCAGGGTAAGATAATCGTTCAAATCCCCGTAAAAGTCCCCATACAACTTTGTATTTTCCCGGAGTCCCCCCCCCCCACAGGGGATGGCCGATGATAGGTGCATTACCACCAATGCTAGTGCAACAACAACAACAACAAAAATCTTTTATTTCGTGCCCCGAAAAGTTTACAATAGATAAATACATACAAAGAGAAAAAAATAACAATAAAAAATGAGCACAGACACTTAGAAATAGCTAAGGCTAATCGAGCTAAGTGGCTGGGCTAAGCGGAAAAAAATATTGCAATTAAGTTACAGACAGGAGCCATAATGGGAGGAGACCGTAAGCGCGACATCCACGCACCCTATGATACGAGACAATTTTTATATTTTTAGAACAGGCAGTCACGCGCGGATGCGTGGGTTCTCGCGTCGATGTTGCCGGAGTTGCGTGACTAGTATCATGTGATTCGCGGGTAAATCTGCCGCAAAAGACTCTGAGAGAACGACTTGACTTGAGAACGAAAAATAAATCAGTCGTTCTGTGAACCATAAATTTTGTACGGACGCTATTTATACATTAGGCTGTGCAGCTTCCGTATCGTGCTAAATTCATCTCCTGGATTTTTGGTCAGTTAAGCACAAGACTAATCTAGAGAAGTTTTCTCAGTAAGATAATTCACCATGACTTGTTTACATTTGGATTGTACTTTGGTTAAGATGGCCCGCGGCTATTTCTGGGGAACGGAGTTGCTCTTTTCTAAATCAAGCTTTGGGCATGTAAACCTCACCCGATTTTTCTGATTTTTAGCAATCGAATAAAAACAAATGTTCAAATTTTATAAAGCTTTAAAATAAAGAGCAAACAAGGCAAACGATCACGAGATATTAGCGCTTTTGAAAAAACATATTTATGAAAAAAAAAACGCGAATATTTTCTAAACGGGACGATAGATTTTTTCTTATCAAAGTCAACAAGTTCAAATTATCCAATATTAATTTTTAGTGTAAGCAAGTTTCAACGAAATCGGCTGAGCAGGAATTTCTGCACAGTTGACTGTTGAACTTTCGCTTCAAAATATTATGCTCGTGTATAATTGGGAGCTACAACAACGTTCAAGCTATGCTAAGATCCCATAGATTATTTGAAAGCTTAATGCCAACTTAAACGTTGCTGAAAAGTATGGAAAGATCGGAAACTCCTAGCAAAAGTTGTAAACAAATGAGGAGGAAGAGGTTTACGGTGCGGAAATTAGAATTTAAAAAAAAAACTACGGATTTTTTTTTCGTATATTTTTAAGTATGAGAAAATACAGTTTATATGCAAACGGCTTTGTCTACTTTCGTGAATCTAGTCTCGATGAAATGCGTCGAATTTTGCTTGCCAAGATAGCTACTCCGCGTCTTCCATTTGAAAACCCTCGGGTAACAGTAAATTATTCAAACTTGCCGCATTCTCAATATTATTTAGCACCTGGAATTGAACATGGCACGCCACATGCCACATTCATTGCTAAATAAAATGCATGAATACAAAGCTCAGCCGCAATTTTAACCGTGGCATGTTTATTTCCAGGTGCTAAATAATCTTGAGAATGCGGGTAGTGTGAATAATTTACTGTAACAAGAGCGTTTTCAAAGCGCTCCAAAATTGAAGACGAAAGGTAGCTATCTTGGCGAGCCAAAGTCGAATCGGTTTCATCGAGACTAGACACACGAAACTAGATAAAGCCGTTTGCACATATGCTGCATTTTTTCATACTTGAAAATAAACGAAGAAAAATAGGTAGATTTTTTTAATTCGAAAAAAAATGAATCCTCTTCTGCTTCATTTGTTTACAACTTTTGCTGGAAGTTTCCGATCTTTCCACACTTTTCAACAATGTTTCAGCTGCACTGCGAATTATAATACAGGATACTAAAAGAACTATTTTGGAGCAGCATTACCCGGTCGGATAAGTGACTTAAATGAAAATATTTTCATTCTGCAATATATATGTAATTTTATATGATATGAAAGTCACATGTAACTTACAACAAAGCATCAAGTAAAGGTCGAAATGGCGTATACAATCGTATTTCGGCAAAAATATGTTTTCATCCTTTTTTGCTGTCATTCTGTATTCTTTGGTTGCCCATATCGCTGCGCTGCGAAACGTTTAGAAAATTGTCTTGACCACTGTGTGATTCCTCGTACGACATGTTTAACGAGTCTTCGCGACTGGATTTGTCCGAAAAAAATACTACTGCAGACATCCGAATCACTTGAATCATCCTCACTTTCATGGCTACATTCAAAGAAGTGCTCAAGGAGACCTTGACGTAAATTAGGAGTAGAAACTGATGAAAGAAAGCCAGTGTTTACTTCACTTGCAGAGGTTATTTTGGACGCCATTTTGTTTATATTTCTCCGCGCGACGTCCTCGCGAAATCCTCGCGGCAGTACGCGCGCGCGCCTCGCGGGATGACACGATTTGTTCTAAAAATAGAAATTTTGACCCATATCATAGGGACAAGGCCAGATCTCGCGCTTACGGTCTCCTACCATTATGGCTCCTGGTTACAGAGTATAAAAAAAAAACGGGACACGATTTCCATTCACACACACACAGAGAACAAAAAGAAAAGAAAAGTGGATGCGCACACACAAAACTGAAAATAAAGTACATCAATGTACCAGTTAATAGTTGGAGATAATCAATTCTTTTAAAAGATTTTTGAAACAAGCACGACTCTTAGATTTAAGTGAGTTATCAATGGAATTCCAAACTTTAGCACCGAAAAAACGAATGTTAAATTTGCCGTAATTAGTCCTTGCTTTTGGCAGATAGTATGAAATCTTACTCGCCAGTCTGGTTTGATATTGATGCACTTTGTTGATAATCTTAAGAACCATCTTTTGAAACAAACTATTTTCGGTTCAAAAGCGTTGGTAGTCAATGTTTAAAATTGTTAATGTTTTGAATCTCTCGGACATGGAGTGATTTCTTCAGAATGAACGAAAATTTCATTCAGCAAATGGTGCCATGTTTACTTGCCTGGATGGCAAAGGTAGCATGTTTTAGTAAGAAAGCCTTGAAATGTTATATTTACCGCTTAGCGCGGTGAATAAAGCGTAATAAAACAGAGCTTTTCAACTAATCAGAATGCCCCATTCATATTCACCTCTGGAAATTAGACTAAACATTAGACTACACGTGTCGCTTAGTCATTTATTATTTCTTCCTTTTAATGTAAAATTCCTTAAAAATGAAGCGGTCATCGATGTAACACGCTTTCTCTTAGTTCATGTGAGCCCATACATGGATTTTGAAGGGCTCAGATCACCCCTCGAGCTGGTTCTTTTCGTAGATCCCATTTTAAGTTGTAAATTCATGATTCTACGAGTATGCAGCAGATACAGTCTTGTTTCTCCAAAAAGACATAGATTGGATTAATTTTCGTTCAACTGAGCTAAGATTAACCCTCCTTAAACTTCCCTATCAAAACAATGTATCAGAATTCCAGTGCTATGTCAAATTCCTTTAGGCACCTTCTCATAATTCAGGGTAGACATCCGAAGAAAAATTGTGGCTAAATTTCAGTTCAGATTTTCATGAATATACTTCATTCCCGTCAAAATATCGAATCAGTGATCATAAATCCCTTTGAAATCATTCAAATAAAATGATCTGTTTTATTCAGCAAGAAATCATTCTTTTGAAGTGATATTTCTTTCATTATTTCCATCGTCGGAGATTACATCGAACGCTTTGCCTCCATTATTGTCGATGATGGTGATTGCCCAATCGTCTAAACTTAGAAACTTGTGAATTTTTCTATTCCGTGCTATTGATGTTGCCATTTTTTTAAATTGTGATATCGAATAACCTTTAAATATTTAGGGCAAATATGCTAACTTATTAATCGACATAACTTGGGAGATATCGGTCTTTTTATAAACTTGTAAATTCATCAATCTTAAAAGAAATCTTGAGGTACACTATAATAATTTGTTAATCCTCAGCTCAAAACTTGACTGTCCCAACCCTGATCGAAGGTTGAAATTACATGACGCCATAACAAAATTATTGTTTATCTTTTTTTGCATAATCGGTTTATTACTGTCCTGTTTTCATGTAAATGAAGCTCTCATTCATTCAGATACATTTAAGACGCGACTAGAGGAACTAACTTCTGGCGTCCGGAATAGAACTTTTCCGAAAAATAGCCCCCTTCACAGACACAACTTAGAAAGCAGAATGGAATTGCTCGATCCTTGCAGGCGAGTATAAAAGTAGCAAATGAAATGAAATCGAATCATTCACCGAGGATTTCGTCATAACCGGAATTGATCATGAGGTCACTGAAGGAACTGTTGTGTACGTCCACGAACGATTAACGGAAAGTAGTATTTAAGTTATTGACAGTCATGCACAAATTACGTTTGCTGTGGTGGTGTTAATTTGTAACACTTATTGGGTTAAAGCTTACCTCCCTAAGCAATCGCAGTATCTTAAACCAGAAGCTTCTGCTTAAACACGGAGCGATCCTATATAACGAGGCTGAACTGTTCTGGCTGTCAATCACAAATCCCAACGAGACGATTTCATTGGTTGGCAAATGAAATCAATCGGCTTTTGGGGTGGCGTGATCCAAACTTGTCTCGTTTTCTAAACTAAAAATATATTTAAATCATCACAAGGAAGAATATCTAGGTCGTCGATAAAACCAAGAACATACAACACTTTAAAACTTCCTTTTCAAACAGAAGGTAGCACGTTTCAAAGTTTAGATCTTTACTCTCTTAGAAGCCAATATAAACTTCTAGCAATTTTGGAATTCGAGAATTCCATTCTTGCCAGAACACAACATGTTATAGTTTATCACTTATCACTGCGTTACATAGTCATTTAATTCAGTGCGTCATTCCCGCTGAAAGCTTGGACACAATATCGCATTATCTGCAGTTGAACTTTAGGAGCTTGTAACATCACACTTAACGGTGATCTGCCAGTAAAACGATAATCATCATACAATTCCATCATTACCTAAAATCTTTGACAAATTTTTCGGGAATCGATGTCCAAAATTCAGAGAATTACAGCTTGGCAAGATAACACATTTATTATTTATTATTATTTATTATTTTGTAAATATTAATACCTTTTAATACTTTAATTTACACGACCCCACAAGCTTGTCAGCTTTTATCTACATCGTGTTTTAAATAAAGGCAACTTACTTACTTACTTATTTAATGAGCAAGGGTCCTGCGCGACCTTATGTTCGCAAGTTGCAAAGTTCGGTCGTACGGCAGTTGCTTTCATAAAGGTTCTTGGGCGCCTCCAGGTCTTCTGTCCATTTTTCTTGAAATAAAAGCTATTCTATTCGAAACACTCTCAATGAACCAATTTACAAGTGGACTTAAGCTAAAACTTCTAAGTTTGGATGAAGTCGATATGATGTTTTCAAAGAAACTGAGCTTACCTTAAGGTGCGAAAAGCTTGCTGCTGTATCAAGTTGATTTGTCGTAGCAAGGAAGAATTGCCGCTGCCACTTCGAGTGAAGGGAGAAGAGTGAAGAACTCAAGTGAAGCTTAAAACGGCGGAGAATGCAGTCGAAAGAGAAAACGCACCGGGTAAGTTTGCATGTGTTTTCGCCAGAAGTTTCTGTTCGTTCTCCTCTTCAGTTGTTAGCATTTGAATTAATTTCCGTTCTTGTATGCTATTGCAATAGATAATAGACAGAAGACCTGAAATTACGGCGCCCAAGAAACTCGAAAACAACAAGAAGCAGCTCGAACTTCTCAACTTGCGAACTTCTCAAGCTTGCGAACTTCGCACCTTGCCAACTTCGCTGCACATGAAATTCACAACTTCGTTTCGAACTTCGCAATTTGATTGACAACTACGTAATAAAATTCCCAAGTCCGTAGCGAAATTCGGAAATTTCAAACGAAATTAGAGCAAAAATGAACATATACAACGTTTTGATTGAATGGAAAGTATCCAGATTTTTCTCAAGTTGGACAGTTTTTTTAAAAGACTATCCAATTTACTTTATATTTCAGTTGGAAAGTTGGCAAAAAATTTATCTGTTGACAATATTGGATTAAGGTGATTCCACTGAATTGCATTGCGCATCCTTGCTGCGCACGATTTTTCGCGTCATTTAGCGCGCGCACGAGCGCTCGCGCACACAACATTAAGGCATTTCCTTCAGATTAAGCTTAGCAGGGAAATTTATGGTTATTTTCTTCTAAACGAGCACGGTGACCCCCATTTTTTAAGGCATTAATTTAAATGACACACGGTTGACTACAATATATCGCGATTTAAAGAAAAGTTGATTATTCTATTTTGAGACATTTATATTTGAATGCTTTAAAAAGCACGTATTTGGTAGTGCTGCTTACGTGCGTACACAGCAAAATCTCTAATTTATTTTATAATCTTAATTCCAGTTCAATTAAAATAGTTTGTTATGTAAGATTAAAGTCTATTTTGTATAACTGCTTCGATATTTTAATGCAAGAAATGATTTTTCCTAAAAATGACAGCTCCCTTTTCGGATTACCAGGATTCCTAATATAAACCTCCAGGGTCATATATTTACCATTATAATAGCCGTCCAGGTTGCACAAAAACGAGCACGGTGACCCCCATTTTTTTATTGCATTTTTGCAATGCTCATAACATAATTATGAACTGGACCAAGTCTTAAAAAATTTTGATTACTCCTTCTTTTTTAGTGGAATCACCTTAACTGACAGTGTTCGAGCGAAGATACTGGTCGCGCGAAAACTCGGGCGAGAGCAAAAAAGGAAAAGACGCGGGGAAGGCGAGGGGAGAACCTCAAAAACCATACCCTATCCCCGACCGGGCTTATATCTCGTCTTGTGCTTGTTGAAAGTGCTAACATCCCTTTGCTTATGCTTGTACTGATCTCTCAAATTTGATTCACGCTTACTGACTGTACTCCGGACTGTACATTGGGGCCGGATTGTTTGAAAGCCGATTACCACCACTAACCAGTGCTTAAAGGGTTTTTAAAATCCTTTTAAAATTTCTCTTGTTTAAAAGTGTTTTTCATTTTTCATTTCAATGTTTGTGGAGCACCCAAAAGGACGGTATTGACTAAACAGACAGGGTTTCAGGGCCCAATGACAAGAGGAGGAAAAGAGTACGGGATGGCTTCAAAAAAAAAATTCTGAGCTCCAAAAGAAAAAACAGGCCCTTGGAGTAAATAGGGTGAGGAAACTAAGGAAGAAACTGGGGAGAATGTGCTTCCTTTGTAATTACATCAACAAATGGTTAAACATTCCAGTCTTCTCTGATGAGGACGATAAACCGTAGGCCCCGTCTCCTCTATCTTCAGTGTCATACGGTTAGCAGGAGATGTTAAAGAATCCACACACTATCCACAAAGAGTAAGGCACGAAGCTCCCGAGTTTGTGGTCTGATCTTTGTTTGTATTCTCTAAACAGGTCTACATCAACATACATGCTACCAATAATTTCACCAGCTTCGACAAATAAAGAAGATGAAGATGGAGATGGGTATCTTGTTTCTACTCTGATGAAATTGACTGACTCTGGATCGTTGTCGTTAAGACACTTTGGGAAAGCCGGAAAACCACATAGCCTGTGACTCCTGGATGTTCTCCCTTCACCATCTTGCAAGCGAGATGACATAGCCATGATCTTTATCAGAGCATAAAGACTTAGAAATTAAACGGAGGCTAAATTCTTTCAGGGTTCTCCACCAACCCCTCTGGGCTTTTCAGGGAAAGCCCCTGTTACTACGTAGTTGAAAAGCGCATTTTCACGACTGAGAAAATTGGGTACGGACTCGTCAAAAACTTGGTCCGGACCCGACCACTTTTCGAATTCAACTATGGCGCCGCGTAAAGCTGACAGTTTCCTCTACAATCAAAGTCTCCTTCTAGCCACCTCATGGTATCTGGTTATTATTCTATGACCCTTTGCCTCTTTTCCAACTGTTTTAGTTGAAAAGCGCAATAGAAATATATGAGGATGGAATGAACTTGTTGCGGAATGAAAGTCATTCCGGAAAGATTTGGGGAGCGTGCTAAATTTGTTACTGATTAGTAGAGCCCTCGTCGTTCCCAGGGTCTCCCCCCTCTTCTCGCTCTGGGGGGCGGGGCGGGGAAAGAGAGATCTTGGGAACGAGGTTGTAGTGAAGCGGGACGGCTGTACACAGGCTATAGTGGAGCCATTATGTGAAAAAATCATGTTGCGGAGAGAAATGGGGCATTAATCATAGTCAAGCTTTTGGATCGTGGAAAAAGTTATTTTTCGTAGTAACGAGTCGGGGTATACGAAAACAGCGAAAGTCTGTCCCAAGTGTACCATAGCCTGTTGGCGTTCATATAGTGTGGGGTGCAGCGTGAAGAAGAGTTGTGAAGATAGATTTCTTTTTACCCCTGGTTGTTCTTTGTGGCAGAATAAACTATTGGAAAATCTGGAACAGAGTACTTTTTTTCCAGCATGATGATTTGAAATTATCAACGAAAAGCTGTGTTGGGTCAGTGCCTTGTGTCACTTTGTTATTCTTAGAAGTATTTGGTCCAGAAAAAAAAAGTGGTCAAGTGAATCGAAGTTATAAATATAAACGTGATTGCAACTGCTAAAATTTAGTTATTGTTAGATTCTTTATTATTAAACAGACCAATACCACAGTTTGAGGAGTATGATGCAACAAAGATGTACAGTATTATCTATGAAAGTGATAAGAAATCCGCTTCCATGTGATGTTGGCCAGTAGAACACTTGGAGGCATAATTTCTTTTATACTTTTTTTTTTAGTTTTGACCTTCATGTAGGTAAAATAGATATTTGTAGTTGATTGTTACTACCCGGAGGTTGGGTGGGGGAGGGGGGGGGGGGGTACCTCCATATACATGCTATATGCCGCTGTGCAGGGTGGGGTTTCAAGCAATTTTTGCTCAATAAGACTAGGCTAGTACATTGAGATTGAAACTTTGGCATATACTTCATGGTAAGTCAACATGGCCGCCAACAATGAAAAACATATAGTCGCCCAACCACAAAATGAATGCTAACCGCAAGCAAATTGTAGTATATAAATGTTAACTGCAAGCAAACTACAGGGTAAAATGCTAACCGCAAGCAAACAGCAGTAAATAAATGTTAACTGCAAGCAAAGCTGCAGGGCGACTATATGGTGTCTTAACATGAATTATATAAAAAATTTTAAAGACGACCTCTGGCTAAAAATATTTAAAAAGTACGAGCTTTCGACTGTTTGATCTACAGTCTTCAACGGGTAAAAAAGAGTGACGAAATATGAATATAAATGAGTAAGAATAAAAAAGAATGGACTATGTAAATTAATTATGAATGTGTGTAAAAAGAATGTTGTATTGCCCAGGGAGTGGGCAGGAATTGTTGTCAGCATTTGGAGTGACCATGGAATGCCACGATTCTAGTGTTTTTCTTATTCGGAAGCTGCCTTTGTCGATTACGGAGGCGTTGTTAAAGTCAATGGAATGGTCATGGGACCATGCATGGTTCGCAATTCTGGAGCCTTTAGCCGCTGTTTTTACATTTCTTAAATGTTCTTTTCTTCGCGTGTTAAACGCTCTGTCAGTTTCACCAATATAACACCATGAGCAGTCGGCGCAAGGAATTTTGTAGACAACGTTGGTTTGTAAATCCGGAGCAGCGCGAAACTTCGGGGCCGGGAACTGTTGTTGTAGAGTGTTCATTGGCTTATTTGTGACCGAGATATCATATTTTTTCAGAACGCGGGTCAAGGGCTCAGTTACACCTTTGATATATGGAAGGGACGCGAAAGACTTGCGTGACTCAGAAGATTCGACTAAATTGAAAAACATTCCAACAAGTTCCTCAGGGGATAAATTTGGCCGGTGGTCGAGTTTTTTTGGTCTGTAAATCGTGGATAAGTTTTGACGGATAGCCATTAGACTCCAGCGCTGTGTAAACATGATTAAGTTCGCGTTCTTTCCCTTCAGATGTGTTAGGTAAATTCAACGCTCTATGTAGGAGGGTTGCTGCCGTGCTCTCTTTGTGTTTTTTGTCATGGTGGGAATTAAAGTCTAAGTATCTGTCTGTGTGCGTCGGTTTTCTGTAGACATCCACAGAAATTGCTCCATTGCTGCGAGAAACCAGTGTGTCAAGGAAAGAGATTTTTCCATTGCATTCTTGTTCAATGGTGAAAGAAATGCTAGTGTCTATTGAATTGAGGGTGTCATGGAATGCTGTAACTCCATTCTTTTTAATGATGCAAAAGCTGTCATCAACGTAACGTTTCCAAATTTTAGGTGCAACAGGTGACGCATTGATAGCAGATTCCTCGGTATCTTCCATGCAGAGATTGGCCACAACGGGACTGACAGGACTTCCCATGGCACATCCGTGAATCTGTTTGTAAATTTTGTCGTTGAAGACAAAATAGTTGTTCGACAAAGTGAAGTTGAGCAGAGAAACAATGTCACTGATGTTTAGATTTGTCCTGGAAGGGAGAGATGTGTCATCTTCCAGTTTTTTCTTGATGTAGTCACACGCTTTGTTTACAGGGATTGCAGTAAATAGTGAAACAACGTCAAAAGAAACCAAGACTTCATCGTCGTTGATCCTGATGTCAGACACTTCGTTGGAAAACTGTAAGGAGTTAGAAACCGAATATCCGTTGCGGTTTTGTAGCGGGGAAAGGATGTCCGTCAGGAATTTGGATGTATTGCAAAGTGCTGAGCCAATGCAGGTGACGATGGGCCTCAGAGGGTTACCCTCTTTGTGGTGTTTAATAGAACCTCGAATAGCTGGGGGTGTGCCATCAGTCGAGTGGAGCTTTCGATAGGTTGGCTCATCTATCTTTTTCTGTTTCTTTAAGGAAAGTAACGTTGCGTTTAGATCACGTTCAATTCGTCGGAAAGGAGCTGTAGAAACAAGTTCATAGGTGTTTCTGTCATTGAGTAGGGCTTCCATCTTGTTGTCGTAGTCTGATTTCTCCATGACGACAAAGCAGTTTCCTTTATCCGCCTTCATTATGACTCTGGACTGATCTTTCTTAAGATCGTTTAAAGCTCTTCTTTCTTGTTTTGAGACGTTGTTGTGCACCGGCAGTCGTGCCCTGTGGAGAATGGCGGCAGATGTCGTTCTTACAGCATCTTTTGAAACATCAGGAAGGTGACGGATAGCCGCTTCGATTTCGGCTACGATGTTCTTCTCGAGGTCAAAAAAGTTTCCTCGTGGACGAGAGAAGACAGTTCTCGTTTGGTGTTCTCAATGGTGTTCTTTGATGTTTTGATGTGATCATGGCAGATGGATATTCTTGCTCGTAAGCAATGTTTACTGGCGCGATCCATTATTCGTTGGAAGATAGGATGACTGCCTGGTGGTTTAAATCTCAGCGATTTAGGAACTAATTGGTTATCCAATGCCTTGTGACTGAAATGGAGGTGACGATGATGTGCTTCTACTTTTTAAATATTTTTAGCCAGAGATCGTCTTTAAAATTTTTAATATGTTTAACCCTGGCTACGGCCCTTCAATATTTTTATGAATTATATACCGAAACTTTGCACTGAAAGAACCTTATGTAAATATAAATACAAATCATTACAGGAATCTTAAAAGCAACTGTCTGCAGTTGTAATAGTGTTTCTGAAGAACAGCAAGTTTCAAGTAGAGTGGAAATTTTTGTGTTTGATAGTTACATACTGTGATTACTCTTACCAATAGACACATCAGTTGTGTTTTATCAGCTTTGAGCTTGGCAGTTGCCATTGTAGATATTTTTATATCAGTCTTTCATAAATCCATCAGTACAATTTATGACCATGACAAGTTTGATGTTGCCTTCTTCTGAATTAGTGCAAAATTTTTGCACAGAACAAAATTTTGAAATCTGTTGCCTTGCTGTTGTCTTTTGTAGCAAACAGTGTGACAATGATAATCTTTTAGTGACTACAGAAACTTTCGATCGTCAGATGAAAACTTAATTTAATTCACATTATCCAATGCGATTTAAAACTAAATAATAGTTGAAATCTAGCGTGTGTTATAAAGGCCAAATTCATATATCGCAATGAGCTATGGTCAACACTTTGAGATTAAAATTGCTGTAAATAATATTATCCAAAAACGTGAATATGTCTATTTTTAATTTTATTATCCGGTTATATATTTAATTTTGAAATTAACCTAAAATTCACATTTGGACAAATGAAAGAACCTCTAATGCCACAAATAGAAACGGATTTCATCGTTTGCAGGAAATTATGAAGCAAGTTTCCGAACAAATGTTAAAATATAACAGTTCATTTGCTACAAGCTTTATACAAAATGAAATACGATGGTAACCGAGGGAATCTTACCTTTGCTTCCAGATAGTAAAGCGTTCATTTTATTTGAGCTTGCAGCATAATTCCTTGCTGCGGCTGCATTGTAGTCATTTATTCGCCCTCCAAATGCATGTATAAACATTTCCCAACGCTCGATTATCATCGTTTAAGACTTTGGTGCTCATTTCTCTGCAGTCGAGTATTCTTAAGCATGATTCCATTTCGTTTAAGAACTCCACAAACGTGTATTTTGATATGATCATGACATGAATGCAACGAAAACCCATCTGTTTTTTCGAGCCAACAGCCGCCATATTGGATCTCTCCATGTGCTTGGGTAAATTGGGCAAATTTCTGCCTACATCTTAATGGCCTTGATGGATACATCGCAACTTTTAAGACTTTAAAACCCATCTGTTCACTTGAGCATTCTTGATCACATTTTCTGATCGTTTGTGAGGTCTTCAAAAGTGTATTTTGATCAAAGGTGTAGCCAAAGGAACAAAAATCCACCTTTACAATTTTAGCGTCGGACTCGACAAGACAGACGCCATTTCAGCTCATGTTGTTAACAGGTACTGCCGCCTTTGTTCCACCCCCTCCCTCCACATATATGAACATAAGACAATGGCCCGACTTTGTGGACAAATCAAAACCTAGCGGGGGAGACAGGGGTAAACGTTTTTAATTCACTTTTAATGGGGATTTAATGCATACATTAATTGTTTAACGGAATGGAGTGACATCGAACCCTCACTATACCTCATGGTATTCATGATACCATGAGGTAAAAATGGTAGGTTCTGGACCGACCTTTTGACGGGTACGTACCAAATTTTCTTTGTCAAGTAAATGCACTTAAAATAATTACAGTATTGATATTACACCAGATGTGCTCTGCAGTGCGAATGATAGTTTAGCGTTTATTTTACACTTGCTCGGCATGCGCTTACGTTAGGTCAAAAGTGTAACCACTAAATACAAGATGCTTTAGAATGAAATAACTATGGTATTTAAACGGTTACACATAATATCAATGCCTTTACAAAGTATCATTTAATCCTACGTGCTTAGAAGCGCTCGTTGCGTCGAATTTGACCCTACAAATCTCGCTTTAGAGAACTCGTCTCGTTGAATTGCTATAAATTTAAAAATCACACCACCTTTTCGTACAACAAGTGCCTGATATCAACAAATAGAAAAGTTAAACTGCAGAGAAGCTTACAAAAGTTGATAGCTTGCGATCATACGAACACATCAGCTTGCAAAGAATTTTCTTCTTTCCTGACATTTGTTTTAACAAACAACACGATGCTTTTAAAATACATTTCCTCAAACTACAAAACATGTTTGGGACAGTAACAAGTAAAACCTCTTGTGCTAAAGGTAAACGCAGACATCTACATGGAACTTTTTATAATTAAAAGCTGGCAGTTCGAAGAATGGTTTACACCAAAGCAATGAATGTTAACATTAAACACAAACCAACTGATGCTCCCACTTGAAGTCTAGCAGCACTGGTAATCGCTGGCTTCATGGAGGCAGACACCGTGGTTGGCGTCTTAATGGCGGATGACTTGATTTTGGTGCATGTACCCCCGGTACAATCCATTTTACAGTCGTCGGGATCACACATGAAGTCGCATGCTTTATCCTTGCAGATTAGATAACATTCGTTTGTGGAATCCGGGCAGCTCAGGGTACATACGCCAGGACAAATTAGCTGGCACATTTTACCAGGGCAGTCGCTGGTGCTGCATTCTGCACCAGTGCAGTTTACTTTGCCCGCCAAGACTGTGGTACCAGCAGATAGAAGTGACAATACAGCGATGATCTGTAGTAACGCCATTCCTTTCGATGCAACTGACAAATCTAACGGAGAAAAGTGATAACAAGAAGCTTAACATCGTTTAGTGAAGAGCTACTTTCTGCTAAAAGATAATAAATAAGTATAAAGTATAACTGTTCTTTCACTAAAAAGAGTTAGCATGATTCACCGCGTGTCACTCGCCATGCGATGTACGTTACAATTCCAATAGTCCGGGCCATAACCAATATTTATTTTTTTCTTGGCTTGTGAGCAGGCGGAATTCTCCAAATCTTGCAATCTGATTGGTTCCGGGAGCGGGCGGAAATTTTCGATCTTGCCCGCTTACGGAGCGATTCCGCCCGGCTAGCTCGTTGTGTTTTTATTTCGCGGCGAGGAGAACGAACCCATGAAAGTTTTGCTCACCAAAATTAATGTAGTTGTTCACCAGCCGTTGTAAATATCAAAGGAAAAGTAAGCAGTGGAATTAAAGGCCTTGAAGTTCTCCAAAAGGCAAGTATTGATTCTCTTCATTGACAAAATCAAATTGTTCAAGTCTTATGGCGGTAGTTTGTCGATCGTTGTTTGTGCATTCGCACTGATTTTCACGACATTGCGCTTACCTGTAAATCGCCGGCTTATATACCCGATTGATTCTTTCCAAAGCTAAATTAGTAACGAAATTAAAGGCCTTGAAGTTCTCCAATAGGCGGGTATTCTTTGTATTTAGTTATAGTTATATAGTCGTAGTTTGTCGATCTTTAATGTTTGTGTATTCGCACTGATTTTCACGCCGTAATGCGGTTTACTGCAAGTCACTAGTTTACAGACTTTTTGACTATCCTTTCTGCTACTTTTCCCCAAAACCGAATAATTCAAGAAAATGAGATGTTTTGATAAAAAACGGTCAAATAAATTCTCGCAAAATTGTGCCGCGTGCAGGCGACCAAACTAGACATTCAGTTCAGCTTCATTCAATTTCACTTTCGTGATTCGAGATTTTTTTATCATCTCTTTTGCTGCTGCATTGTACTTCTTTTGTATTATCAGAAACCCATAAGGGTTGAAACGTGTAACTCCCTATGATTCGCATTGTACAAAGCGTTTGAACATTCGTTTCCATAAGTACCATATTTGGAAAACCACGAGAAAAAAATCAACCAATCAAAATTGCAATATTTGGATTAAATACACAGCGCGCTTCTCTTGCCGTAGCTTAGCGATCGATTCAACATTGGATGCGCTCGTATAAAATGACATTTTGCAAAACGATCTTTTTAGTTTTTTTTTTAAACCGAAAATGTAAGACCTCGGTCACAGTTTTTCACGATACGGACCGACCCAAAGCCGGTAAATAACATATATGGAGTATATGATTTCTTGTAATCCTGGTTGATTCACAAGAAAACAAAACATTGCAGAGACCGCGAAAAGACGGCTAAGCTCCATTGGGTATGGAGAAGGATAACACAGGCTTCGCGAGTCTTGTGATGAATAAATTAGTAATCATCGATTTCTCGAACCAGTTTTTGTTTCCCTT
Organism: Meandrina meandrites; assembly: GCA_963693305.1. Classification (NCBI taxonomy): domain Eukaryota; kingdom Metazoa; phylum Cnidaria; class Anthozoa; order Scleractinia; family Meandrinidae; genus Meandrina; species Meandrina meandrites. The sequence goes on from OY855909.1 coordinate 26,776,305, forward strand.
TGAGAAATCGGGATCCAACTGTTGATTTTCTTTGCACGAAGTCTCGTTCCTCAAGTCTAGTACTGCCAACGCATCGTGTACACTCGCTTATAGCCGACTTGAATAGAAAATAGCGCAGGTTAAAATTACTTTAATATGCGAAATTTGCTCTATCGTTCCCATGTATGTGACACATGCAACGATTTCTAAAATATTTGTAAGAAAGAAGATACTTAGTCACTGTAAGTGTTTCAGGTATGCTTATAAACAATTATTGGATGAGGTTTTTGTGATATCCGGAATAATCAAGGTCGAGGTAAGTGTTATCAGCCGAAGCCGATCCGAATCAACTAACTGTTTTTTATACCTTTTTTTTAAAGGAAACAACGACAAACGCACTGTTGAAGAAGCAAATCGACCTGATGTTTTTACTTCGCTGTGTGCAAGATGCCACTCACCGCCCGTGAACTTGACACTCTCTTGGAAATCATGCATTGCGCACGCAACCTACAGATTAGTGAATAATCTGTTAGTCCATGAGCCAGTAGGGTGGTCGGTATCATCTGGGGGGATTAATCTAAATGGTAATTTTTTTTAATCATCGTATATCCTATTCTAGAAGCTTAATTGTACCTTATTTGCTTCTTTCAAAAGTCACGTGCTATGTCACATGCGCATTAAAAGGTAAGGATTTTCTAATAAAAGTGATGACGGCAGTATGGGGCCCAGTTCTCGGCCGGGTCCAGTTCTCGGCCACTTTATGTTCATTCCGAAAAAGTATTTTTACCCAAAGATAGACTGGTTCCTGTACTTTCGTAATCTTCAGTCTTGCCCTCGCACTAACTGTAGGACGTTAACACGTTGGGCTGAGGGGAAGCAAGGTGAATTTGTTTTTCCGAAACTTGTTTCAACTCCTTTAACCTTTTCACTGGGCGCAGGCGCGTAATGCATGTTACAAACTTTCTTTTCTAAAATAAGCTCCTTAAACACAATTTGTGATCGTTATAGCAAAAGTAAGTTTTAAAAGTAATTTAATATACTGAAAAGGTATTTAAATCTTCTTTAATATATAGATTTTCGCACACTCTTTTTGTGGAAGAGAACTGGGTCCACTAACCCAAAACGGGGACCGCAAACGAACCTACCATTTTCTTTCTTAGCAGTAGCTTCGTTATTGCTCGGACAGAAAAAAAAGTGTTGCTTACACATATAAACTAAGCACTGAAGCTACCTGTGGGCGCAGATTCAAGTTCCTACGGTTCTTCTGAGGTACCTGCTATTTATATTCCGCATAACTATCCAACTACTCCAATCCGCTTTACATTAAATGGCTGGTTTTCACAGTTGGGAAGTCTACTCATTTCTGTGCACCTCATGCCGTTAGCTAAGCGAACGCATAGAGCAGATCATTATTTTTTACTGTCGATACATGACAGAAGTCCTAGGGGCCACCATATTGTAGTCCAATGGTCGGAGAACCCAGAAATTGCGGGTCAAAGCCATTTACCCTTTCATGAACTGTAGTGAGAGTTCCCACTTCCTACCTAGCCTGGTGAAGGTTTCACAGCACTCTTGTTCACTTGTCGCTGAACCTTTACTATCCTGGGGAAGGCACAAACAATTTATGCGCGCATTTTAACACAGCCTTGCAGGCGTCCCAACTAAAAACGTTAGCAAGTCTGACTGTTGAGTCCAACGAACCTTGTGTGGTTTCTGGTACGTTCCACATTTAACGAACAGCGATGTCGCAATATAGTCGACAAATGCAACTGAGATATAGTGAGGACATCCCTGTCTTCAGATCGTCAAGGTGCTATGCTCGTATTTGCCTATGTGAAATGCATGCAGAAATAAAGGACCATTTTTGTCATTTTCTTACATTGAAGTTAATTTCCTCTTTACTGGCTCTTTGGCGTCTAGCTTCTGCCTTTCCATCTTCTATTCACCCGGACAATAAAACTGATGACACGTTCTTTATTGTTGTCGTTTGTTAGGAAACTTTGTTCATGTCTGAGTAACGGTCTGAGGTCTGATGCCACGCAACTGATGCCGTTTAGCTCTGCTTGTAGATGCCTCTCCTCGTTCTTTATTGTCATCCTTTAATAATATAATAATTAATATTTATATAGCGCCTACACATTGCTGTTCTAAGCCCTTTACAACGATAAAAATCCATTCTTTGGTACGTGTCAAATACTGTATATGTATCTTGCCCTGTGCATCTTCCCTCAGCATTATATTTGTTAACGACTTTAACACCTCCAAAAGACACGAGGTCACGAAGTCAATTCCGAAGCAGAGCTACTGGGAACTCATTCAGCGGCCATTTGCACATTTATTCTCTAGCAAAGTTGCAAAAGTAGCCATGTTAGTCTTGCGAAGGAAACCAAAAGGGATAGACAAGGTATAACAACAGCGGCTCCCAGCGGAAGCAAGAAAATATTCCCTATTTAAGATTCTATCCTTGTGCCATTAGTTCCTTAAATAATTCAACCAAGAAGAGACCAATTAGGCTTGAGTATAACTGTTGTTTCACAAGAAGCGACCTGTTTCTTCTGAATCAGTCAAGTGAAGTGTCTTTAATTGGTTTTCAAGAGATCATGGAATTTCTTAACTTGTGGGACTTTACTTCTCCATGCCTTCCTCTTTTGAATGCTTTGTAGTATTTCTTAACAAATCATATACTCCTATCAGGCTTTTGTGCCAAGTTCTTTGAGATCCTAACGAGATCCTGGTTTGCAGAGAAGGAATTGAAACAGTTTTTTGGTCAGCTCAACTGCCATCACAGAAATGGTTTTTGATAATTTTGATACAAGATCGCCGGAGGTCTGTTTTTTTATACATCATGTTCTGCTTTACTGTACCGCGTCTCTCACCTGCGCATAGTAATGAACAAGGTTCTTAGCGCTGTTATTCTCGCTGTGCACGCCTGGAATAATCGATCGTATGACACGAAGTGATAGTTCTATGTTGACCTCTTAAAACGCAAGCAAAAGAGCGAGGGCCACGCCCTTAGCTACATCCACACTTTCACAACCAAAAGGTGACAATCTCCACTATAACGCCATAACTTATCAGTGAGCTCTATTATGTCTTCATGAACTCTCTCATAATACAGGTAAAACCACATACCATGTCACTGCAAAGCTTTGGGCATTTTATGGTATTTATATGGTCTATAAGCATGAAGACCATGGAAAAATGTGGTGGATTTGTTTTATACAACAACGCTGAAAATGTACCGGCGAATGAGAAGGAAATCAACTCGAAGTCCCACGTGCGTGAGTTCCTCAGACTGATCGGAAATGTTCCAGTTTACATTTCTACTCTAAACTTGCATTGGTTACAAATTAGAATTAACACTTGCATTAGCAATAAGACTAATTAGTAGTAATTCTTATATCTAACGCTAGGTAAACTACAAACATCCACGAACATAAGTCACTTCATTAAAAAACAGCTTCAATTATATATGGTGGGAGTAATTGGAAGGGAAGCCCGAAATACACACGAGCCCACTGCATCAACCAGTGCAAGGATATCAAGAATATCAAAATTGATAAATAATAAAAACTATCAACACAAAGAAAACGTAATTATGTGTATGAAATACAATGCAGACGCTATTTCACTTCTCTATTTTGGTGTACATCCCAAACAAAACGCAAACGCGAGGCTGTCACGTGACTTGCCACGTGATTTATATTACATGTTTTGGAACAAGCAATTGACTTGAGAGCCGTTTCTGCGCAGTTTAATTTGAACAATTTGGTCTCCAATAGAGCAAGTCAATTTTAATAAGATCATTTAGACGAAGGGGGGGGGGGGGGGGGGGGCAGAAAAACCTTCACAATTCACAGAAACTACCTCAGATCGGTTGCTATCAGGCATTTTCTAACTCTATATTAATAGTACTTCTCAAAAAACACAAAGATCTTTAATCCCCCCGGATGATACCAATCACCCAATTTTTGGGGTCTGGCTCATGGACTATGTAGGTTGCGCTGAATCCCAGAATAAACTGTAGGTTCTTAGTTATTGAGAAGACAGATAGTGACTACAGTTTATAATAATAGCAAAAATTGCAATGCTTTATTCAGGAAGAACCAAATTGTATGAATTGCTAAGTGTATGGGAAACTTCAGTTAATAAGAATGAACATTCAGTTCTAAACATTGTGTGTAACTACAGCTTTAGTTTCAGAAAATCCAGTATCATTTAACTTTACCCAATTTTGGGTATCTTTGGCAGATGATGTCGTCGATATGAAATTTCAGGAATTCACGAGGAACCTGTGCGAATTGAAGATTGGACGTTTAAAAGTTTAGTTTATTTAACACTTTTACATTCGAGAATTTCCTTCCGTCAAGGCATAAAAAAGGTTATGAATTCACTAGGCTATAGATAAATAATATAACATAGCCGCGCGGGGATACGAATTTTCTCTTCGAGTGTTGATGGTATCTCCACAGGGAAACCAAACGCTGTATAAGCAACAACATAATAATATTTACTTGGGTTCCTGTGGTGTCGTTTTGGAAGTGATTTGAATCACAACGTAAACGGTTTACCTCGCAAGTTTCAATATTACTTGAAGCCTTTTTCCCATGAAGCCCATAAGTATAAGTTTCCTCTGTCCGTTATACGCAAAAAGGAAGTTATCGTTAAAGGCGACACCGGTTATTTGAATTTATTAGCTTAGTGTTTGTCTTGGGCTTTCACTCTTCTCTTCTGACAACGTAGGAATTTCTTATTTTAGCTGAAACAATCAAGAGATATTGAAATTTTATCAAATCTCCCTGATTTAATTCCGCCATTATCAACTTGCAGTTTAAAGAGATGACGCTATGCTTTGTGCTGATTGGCTAATCTTTATCGCGTCCTGTTTTTTCCTGCTTTTGATTGGCTGAGAGAAAGTGTCCTGTTTTTCTTAAATTGGACAGCTTGTGCATTTTTGGATGCATGCCACTATTGAAACTATGCAAATTTATGTTAAATTGGACAGTTTTCAGAAATTAAAAGATAATATTTGCGCTGACAATTTTGGATTTCCTGACAGCTATATAACTTATACTGTAATTATCCTAGGGGCATAAAGCTGCTATATCTGGCAACCACCAACTTAAATTGGACAGCTTGTGCATTTTTTTAATGAAAGTCGATATTGAAACTATCCAAATTTATCCCAAATGGTCAGCTCTCAGAAATTAAAAGATAATAGTTGCGCTGACAATATAGGATTTTCTGACAGCTATTTAATTAATATTGCAATATCCTATAGTACGAACGGGCATAAAGCTGCGATATCTGGCAACCAACTAACATACTACATTGTGATTAGCAAAGCATAAGCATATAAGACAAATTAGGTTAGATGCCATTCCAACCGAGCGAGATGCAAACCAACATTTAAAAAACCGCAGAAGATGAATGCCAGCACAGGTATTTGTTGTATCACACAACCCTCGAAACGTAAAAGCAAACTAACTTAGGTATACAGAGCAGAGTTTCCCAGGCACTTAAATATCGTAGTTGAAACGGTTTTAATTTCTCTACTGATTAAAAAACGTGACTCTTATTTAAGTAAAGAGCGCAGGAGTTTCTCATGCATTTCTAAAGAGCCGACAAAACTTGTTTAATTTTGTCAACAGATAGAAAAGCCATGGGACTAATTTAAATACACATGCCAAGTACATGTGACCAAACTAAGTACACAAGAGCAGGAGTTTCTAGGGCATCAACAAATTTGATATTCTTGTTTTTAAAATAAACCGTTCTCCCCAAACAAATCTATTTTATTTTGGTAGAAACCCAATAGTCACGGAAACAAAGTTTATCTATCAACAAAGATCGTGTTAACCGAAGTCGGCTTTACTTGCTGCTTTTGACGTGTTTGAGACCTCATCCTGCCTTAAATTTCAGAAGGTCCTACATCCCGCCTTCAAAAAGTAACAACCCGGTCCCGCCAAAACAATCTCATCTTGTATCCCGCTACTAAAATTTTTCATAGCCCGCATCCAGCCTTGATTTTAAACCCCATCCCGCGTCTCACCAAACCTATTTTGTACCCTCGATCATTGTGTCCTAAACAGGAAGTTGCTTTTGTTATTCATTGAGATGTACGCAAAATTAACTCGTAAGCCAATTGCAACTGACATCCACAACGTTTCTAGCTTACTTTACTTCAGAAAGACTCTCAGTTCAAAAATATTCTGTAAAGGACTAACTGGGAACCTCATTATCAACTTAAGACTTGATTTAATTTGTGCTTAGCATGTGTATATCGATTCGAGTTACTGATGCACGGGAAAGACTGCAGAGCACAAGAACAGCGTACGAAATTCTTGAGGCATAGCAGAGAGCAACTCTAACTGCGTTATCGAGATCTTAATACACGGACGGCTAAAATCTTGACCCCATCATCTTAACAACACAGGTTCAGGGACGGGAAAGTTTTGGTTAAATGCGCTCTGCAATAATCAGTTGCTGCATCTCAGCTATCTAAACCACGGGATAAATTTCCAAATCGAGACGACAATGGTTCGTTTTCCTTGCCATTCTATTGCCTTTTTATAGTGGTTTAACGGGATAGAAATCCGCAAAGATAAAATGGTCGGGAAGAACAACAATTTTCGTGAAAAGAGCGAGCGAACAAGAATTCTGCGTAGTCATTGCGTAGCGGCGATAATATTTGCATACCTTATTTATGCAGCACACAAGCACTGGTGGTTTACATCGGGCGGGTTACAATAATCTGTCTCCTGACACTTAAGGTTTACTTACAGGAGAAAACAAGCAGCGTCGTCTCTCAGGATAGGCCTGTTGGTGGAAATTGCTGGCGGTGATGCTTTATTTAGGTCCCGTCAAAGACGTTGTCACGAATGGTCCAAATGTCGCGCTGGCTTTCTTTCGCAGATGATAAAATGTAGTCTGCAACGCAGGCTGCGCATGCCGATTTCCAACCTCGTTCCCAGGTCCTCTCTCCTTTTCCTTCCTCGACGTCAAGGGAGGAAAAGGAGAGAGGACCTGGGAACGAGGTTGGCCGATTTCTGATCAAGTTTCCTTTGACAATAGGTGGCCCTGGGGGAGGGGGAGGGGCGTTTTAAAACTGAAAGAGTTACGAGCAAATAAAATTTCGGTCAACCAAAGAAGGTCTCCAATATTATAAAACAGATAACACTAATAGGTAGGCCTAGATCTTTGTATATGATATAAAATTTTTTGGGATAGTTGTTTGGGCAAAATAGACTATTGCATAAAATGTTTGAAAGCGATTCGTCGATATAAGAACATCGTCTACAGAGCAGACATGCAGTGCTTAAAATCGTGTGAGTGATATCAGTATGGTTAAAACTGGACCAGTTTTAATTCCCTAATTCTTTTTTCATGTTGATTGAAAATTCACCAGTTTTCTGGGATTTTAAAGTGAGTGAAATTTGAGTTATAGTTAATAAAAGTCAGTTGATTTAGTGTTTGCCATTGTGGATACTGAGTCAACTCAACAGTAACTACAGATTAAAGTTCATGTTCATCTTTCCCTGACCAGAATAGATAAATGCCATCTGCAAACCGTTGTCAGTTAAGTTACTCATGACGCAATTCCTAGTCCTCACGACAAATAAATGGGCTAAGCAAGCTTCTATACGGCAAACTCTATTTGTATTATATTTTCAACTAATAACACACACGTTTGCTTGTGTTCGCTCACTACTTTGCTTCCAACTGACATAACATATGTTATGGAAAATGTGTCATGGCATCTCGGCCTCGAGCTCATAATGTATGGCGGCGGCCCCTGGAGCTACTAGAACTTGTTGTTTATAGAACGCCGCCGAAATTCGGCAATAAATAAATAATAATAGTAATAGATAAATATTGATAAAGCGCCTATCTAGTCCCGCTCTAGGCGCATAACAAGAAAAAACGCAATTGAAAGCATAATATAAAAGAATCGCTAAAATGAACTTTATAAATACTTACCAATTTAGAATTCGCATTAAATGTAATGAAAAGATAAAAATCGCTAAAAATAAATTTTGAGTTAAGATTTAAAAGAACTTTTTATAATTGTCACATGAACGGATAAAGACAGGCAGACTGTTCCAGAGTTTTGGGAGCGGAAACAGCAAAGGCTGGAGACCCATGGGATTATGAGAAGCTTAGCGTGCCTGTCTTCACATAAATAAATATTCATTTACTGTAGCGCTATCCTATCCTGCTCTAGGCGCATAACAATAATGTTAAAATTTTAAAAAACGCAATTGGAAGTACAATATAAAAAAATCGCTAAACATTCGCTTAGAAATGAGCTTAATAGATACTTAACAATTTACAATGGGCATTTAATGTAATAAAAAGATAAAAATCGCTAATTATAAGAAAAAGTATCGAGTAACGATTTAAAAGAACTTTTAAAATTGTCACATGAACGGATAAAGACAGGCAGACTGTTCCATAGTTTTAATTAGGAGCGGAAACAGCAAAGGCTCGAGACCCGTGGGATTATGAGAAGCTTGGTGTGCCTGTCTTCGCATTCATGTACGTCGAATGTCACAATTATTAGAGATTAAACCAACAAAAGATTGAATGATTATGGTCTAAAGTTGACCTTCACATGAGCCGAGACCCCTATGCAAAAGAGCAAAAGCTATTGTATTTGGTCATTTGGATAGGTTCGACTCAAGAGGAGTTAAAATGAGACGTGGAACTATCGGCACCACAAGGCAGAGAATACGTCGACGTTAGCGGTATTTTTATTATGAGACCATCGATAATCACGGTCCTAATTTGACTTAGTACAGTTATCCAGCCATATTTTAATTTAAATTGTGGATAAATATAGATATCGAGATACTTCCTTCTGTTTGCATGCGGCTTAGTTGAGTAGATAAAGAGTTTCGCAATAATTGTTTTGCTGAGCTGGGGCAAAAAGTTATCTTAAGCTTGACTGCTCAGTTCTTCTTTTCACCAAAATCGATATTACCAAGATAGATAGATCATTTCTGTCTTTGTTTATATTGTCGACCATTTTCACACGCCAATAAGCACCCTCCTGGAAATGATGATAAACACATTAGAAAGGCCACAGAACAAACCCTCGAAACATATCGTAGTGCCGTCAATATATAGTTTATGTTCAGTGAGGAAGTTGTTTGCTTTCGGAATTGGCAACGTTACAATTGTGTCTCGCGTCCCCAAGCATGCAAAAAGTAATGTCGTATATCAAGAAACTGGGAAATAGGTTACATTGTAAATAAACCATGCTTGTAGATCGAAAGAGCGCGTTTTGAGTGTGCAACTCTATCGTCACGGAGTTACGTCTTGTGCGGTACGTCCACGAACTATTGACAAATAGTAGTATTTAAAGCGCTATTGACTGTCATGCACAAAATACTTTTGCTATATTAAAATATTGGTTTGTAACGACTCTTGAGTAAAGGCTTACCTTGCTAAGCGATCGCACGAATTGTAGTCTGCTGGAATGTTTGCCAAAATGAACGCCAATCTCCATCAGTATGGACTTTTATTATTGGGTGGGTCATCGGATGTTCGGTAAACGCTAATTAAAGAAAAACAATGCTTTGTGATAGCGGTTTGTTTTATTGGGTTCATTGATCTGCTTGTATTTACCTGCTGTGGGTCAAGTGCTCTCAGTCGTTCTTGTTTAGTAGACTGTAATGAGCCAAGATATTCTCTCGGGCTGAATTATTATTGGCTTCTAGCACGATTTTCAAGCACTTCAGCCCCTTTCGGTTTTAATGAATTTTATTATATGATTAATTTAATCACGCTTTGTTCATGTCCGTACATATGCAACTTTCAATAAAGTTGATCTACTGCCAGAATTAGATAAATGTTCATGTCTCTCTTTTATTTGAGCCCGGCATCAAGACATGATGACGTGCATCACGTGAAAACTTCGTTATGATTATCACGTGAAAACTTCGTTATGATTATCACGTGAAAACTTCGTTATGATTATCACGTGAAAACTTCGTTATGATTTCCTAACAACCGCTATCTTGGACTAATAGCTTGGAGTTGTTGATTTTACTATGACGTCCGAAAACCAATTAAACTGACTAATAGCAATAAGTAAAAGAGAAATTCAAAAATTCAAAAATAAGCGAAAAGATTTTTGCACAACCGTGGCGTTTCAATGTCACCATGACATCATTTTCAAGTGACAAGATAAACTTATCAATGTGTTCTGTGCGATGCAGAGTATGTCGGCTATACCAGCCAGCATTTACACCAGCGTATTGACGAAAACAACATTACTACGATCGGCGACGTTACCAGTAGCTTTTCCTTCCTCAAGAAATACAACGGAAAACTGGACTGCTTAATTTATGGAATTTTGTTCATTAGAAGAAGAAACCTAGCCTAAACACGCAATCGGATTCCATCCGCGCGAAACTATTTGTTTAGGCAATTGTAAATTCTTTATCAACTCACACCTCTCACCGCATATATAAGACTGTCTGAATTTTTATTTTGCCACTTAAAAATGATGTCATGGAGATATCAAAACGTTGCGCAAAACTTTTTACGCTTATTTCTATTTTTTAAATGTTTGTCCAAATTTAATCTTATTAGAAATTCACAAAGCTTGGTAATTACATCGTTTTATTAATGTTTAACCAAAGATACCTAAGAACGTTGATCATGCCAAAAACTGTTTTTTGTCAATAAGTTAGAGATTTACGTGAAAAGAAGCAAGTTTTGAAATAAATTGTCCTTTTCTCTAACCAAAAATACCTAAGATCGTTTATCATGCTAAATTTTTGCTGGTTTCAGATTGCTTTTTAAAAGTCAATAAGTAAGATTTATATAAAAAGAAGCGCATTTCGAAATAAATTGTACTTTTCTTTAACCCTTACGCTGCTGCATTTTCTGAAAAAGAAAAAAAAAACGCTTTTTAACCGTTACATTGTTTTTTTGAGTGCTATGATGCTAAATTCCCCTAAACTCGGCTGTTTCAGATTTGAGCATAACCGACCGGAAGTCCGTGACTCGCGGACTTTCTCATCAGACCTGGCGAGAGTGCAGGTTCTTGGTGCTGACCAAAAGAAAAGCGGGCTCTTGGGACGATGTTTTCGGACTTCAAATCAAATCTTTCCAGGGTCGCTCTTTTCCCGAGAGACACCCGGTCCTTTTATTCTCACTATCTTCTACTCTTTGTATCCATTCTGCCGGCTGGAAAAGTTTTGGTCTTAATCATTGGTAAACCCTGGAATTAAGTTATTTTTATGTTGTAGCTGAATCATCCGTCGCGTTTCACCTAAATTATTCTTAAGATATTGACACGTTTAGCCCTTTAAACCCCAAAACTAAAAAGAGATCTAAAATGCTTCTTCCGACTGCCTTTTTGTTGCATCTTCTTAGTGCTGGACTACCTTGCAAGAACCTTCGGTGTATTTCTGGTTGTACCTTTCATTAACACATTAGAAGCAGTATGCATTTTTCTACCATTGTAGACTTACTGGATTCTTTTACGTTTGATGGCCAGGCCAAGGTACACCTAATCGAAAGACATTCTTTCTTACACAGGCATTACAGCGGATGCGGTGTCTTTCAGCACTGAAAATTTTAAGGCCAGCTTTCTACAATCTAGGACAGGGTGCAACTTGACTGCGAACAATCATGATATCGATCGTAATACTCTGTAGATAAGGCTTTCCGGCCACGCGAAGGCCTCATGGAAACACTTCATCAATCCGTGCTGATGAGTTATTAAGGGGGTCCTTCTTAACTACAGACCTTCAGCAGTTGCTAAGGAATTGCTGAAGAAGGTTTTTGGTTGGAAATCATGTATTTTGAGCATTTTGGATTGCTAAATTGTTGGGAGGTTGCAAACCTCCTACATTTAATAAAGATTTTAACAAAAGTAAACCGTATAGAGGGAGTTTGAAGACCGAAAACCATTCTCGTATTTCTTAGGTGAAGTTAAAAGCTAATGTTGTACATAAAAATTACGTTGTAACTTCACCGATATTAAACAAAAGAAGAAAACACTTCATGAAGTTTCTTGGGCGTTACATGGCAATGGTTAACATTAAGTTCAGAATTTTTTAATGAAACGAGATCAGCTCATAAAAGAGAGAAGTGAAGCTGTCTAAGACCACTAAGCAAGAACCAGTTGATGCAAACCAAAGTAACGGTAAAAAAACACACACACACTTTCCTTATTACGTTTCAGGTTTAAACGTAAAACGTTTAAATGTAAACATCCCAAGAGAGAGTGTGCACGAGGAAAAAACAAAGATTCAAGCAAGTGTTCTGCCTGCGAGCGCAAAATAATAGCCTGCGAACAAGCTCTCAAAAAGGATTAGGGGCAAATCGGCGAGCAGAGCTAGCCGAAAAAAAATAAATCGGAAAGCCAATGGGCTTGCTTGGCTCGCCGATTTGTCCGCACTATACTCCCACTGGGTAGCATGTTTGCAGGCTAATGCAGCCGTGTGGTTAGAGGATAGTCTTCACGCGCGCATCAACACGGCGGCGGTCTGATAAGTAACTCGAACTAAAATAAATCACTGAAAGCGAATTAATATACACGTCTCTAATTTCACCGCTGCAACCGAGTTTTGAGAGTCAAAGCTATCATAAAAACTTTCGGTAATTCAGTAGTAGAAACAGGAGAAACTGTGGGAAGCAAAAGGGTTCACACACGCTATGACGTCACAATGGTTTACTTCGACATCGGTCCCTGGAAAACGAAAAGTTGGTTTTGGGCAAAAGAAATACTTTCTCGCCCTGAACTGCTGCTAAAATGGTAAATTACAAATCAGTGGACCATAAGCTTCTTTTTCCTGGAATAAATACGCAGTCGAAAATTTCATTTCATAGGCACCTCATGGTTCAGGTTAAAAACATTTGAAACCTGAGAAAGAAGGGTATCTTCCTGATGGGATTTCACCTTCCACAAGCTCCATTCATGACAATCTGTGTATCTACATTTCACAAATTAAATTGTTGTATTTAAGTACAGAAAACTTGTACCTGAAACTCAGTTGCTGAAAAAACGATGGATATCTCAAATGACATGGCAAGATGGTGAACTGACATTCTCTTCTGCGGCCAAGACCTCCTGCCCTTGAAAATTACGACTGCGATGAAACACTTTTGGCCACAGCAATATGTTGCAGCAATTTACAAAGGGCTCTCTTGAGCTCCCCGTCAAAATTTTTCTGGCTTCTCTGTAGACTTCTACAAGAAGTGGTCATTGAGCCATACAGGACTAGTGCATTCACTGTATGAAATTTTCTTACATTCTTGTACTCTTTGTGCAATGATCTAAACTGGACTATTAATATTTCATATCACTAAATGTTCTAATTTTTCTTTTCCCTTGTCCACTCCACAAAATATGAGTATAACTTTTGGTCATTTATATTTTTTACAATTGCATTCCTTGTGTTATTACTGCGATAACATGTTTTCGGCCTGGGAGAAACTCCAATTCCGGGGGGAACTTGCTGGCTGTGGAAAGTTCGGGATCTGTTACAGCAAACAAAATATTCGTAGACGACTAGAACAGTAGACAGATGAAACTTTGATCCCGCGTAGCCGTCCTCTTCTGTCTGTACCAAGGTTAAACAAAATGACAATTAGCAACAGAAGACTGAAAGACTGAATTTTGTATAGGGTGCCAGTAAACGCAAACTTGCGATTTCATTGTGCTAAATTTGAAGTCGACAAACATCAGTTAGCTATTAAGTAAACAAGAAAACGTGTCTAAGCTTTGGTATGAATGGGGTATTTAAGCTTTGCAAATTAAAATGAATTGCTTCCAAGATAATACAGGTTATAGTTACACTTCAACGCTAAGTATAGTTATGATTCACAACACTGAAAACAACTGGTAGTGATTGCGAAATATTTTCTACGTTGGCTTTTCAAATTTTCTATTTTTGTTTTCCTCCAATATTTTCTTCCCTCGCATTACTTGTAAGAAAGTAATCCACTTTACAATCACCTTACTCCTAACACTGAAGAGGATATATTTTTTTAAGCAAAAAGCTGCTGTGGTAGAAAATATTTAAGATAACAAAAGCGTATCCTCCGTTTTTCCATCGTAACCACGAGGGAATTGTTGGGTTACCGAAAGTGTTCGTTTTTACTTGTCCAAAAGATCATTTTTTTATTTTTGTGAAAATGTGAGGCATTATTGTTCTGTGCTACGAAATTACGAGGTAACAATTCAGATGTCATGAAAGTGAAATAGAAAACATTGTTTGTCTTCTGAATAGATATCTTGAGCAATTAAATAAGTTGTTAGCCCCCCCTCCTCCCTCCCAACACACACACACACCTAAATTCCGCACTTAGCTAGTGATCTTTAACGTTGGGTGCTTCAAACAAACATTAGCATTACAAAAGCTCATTACGAATTTTATGGGGGAAGAAAGAAGTCTTTTTCGTCGCTGTTTAGAGCTTAAAAACAATGAAGGAAGGAAAAAGGTTGCCTAATGCAATTACCTTGTAAATGCTGTTACATCGACAGTGCATGTGTTGGTTGTCCCGCCAGTGCACTGCAAATCCAAGTGCAAGATCGCATACCCATCACGGGAACTTATCTTTTTGGTAAACTTGTTGTAACCATGGTCATCCATGTCATCCCACACGCTCTTCCCACCAGTCCCCACTCCTAGCTTATTAGTTCCTGCACTTGGATTGGAGAAGCCAATGGTGATGTCGGTGTCGAACATCTTATAGGTAACGTACCCTGAACATCCCGCCAAAGCCCAGTCTCTTTCATAGTTGAGAATGCTGGGTTGCTGGCCTGGCTTAATTGTTTTCGGCCAATCGAAGCCGTTCGCCAATCGTCCACTATCGTACCAATCTACCACATACGCCATATCGGATTCGGTCCCATTGCTAATTTGCACGAGGCAATTGTGAATCTTTACCATTTTGTGCCTACAAAGTTGTAAACGACCATTTATTTTACACTGAAATTTTGGTAAATAACATGTACGTATTAATATGCCTATTTTTCCAGAGGTGATCTACAATCCCAGTCAATAGCTGGGACACCTCTTATAACGTGACAATTCGTTACGAATGCTATGAAATAAAGATCCCCCTTCCCCCCTTTACAATGTTGTAACATAGGCAGCAACTGCAGGCTTTGTTTTTACAGGTTACACAACATTGAAAAGGGGGAGAGGGGGATTTTTAGATATTTTCATGTTTCAAATGGGAAAAAGCAGCAAGTGTCCCAAGAATTCTGTCTATGATTGTAGGAATAAAGTCAAAATTGTAAAAATTGTAATAACACCAGGCGTAGTCAATCGATAGAAATCGATATCGGAAATCAATTGATACAATCGATATCAATCACCGATTGATATCGGTAATCGAAAACAATCGAACTCTTAGAAAAAATATTATCGATTGTTATCGATTGAGAAAATCGGTAATAATCGATAACAATCGACAGTAATCGATAACAATCACTAATCCAAAGGAGTTCCTGGAGGAGTATTCGTTTCAAACGTATTGGACGGCTTTACAACTAATAATATGATAACTTTATACTTATTCAGTGGCGTAAATTAATATTTGAATACGACGAAATGCGCCTTACAGTAATTACTTACTGTCTACTATCAAGTAAACAATACGAAACCGGCATTCAAATGGTAAAACATTCTATTATTTCAGCATCTAGTCCTGCCAGAGTCCAGCCTGGGGTCCAGGCAGAACGCTCATCAAGATCCTCTTGGTCTGGGGTTTCAAATATTTTAACTAGTCTACTTTATTCATCCCAGCGCTGTCGATTGCATCTTGCATCTCCTTTATGGCGTTCTCGCATAGATGAAAGTCCAACTAGATCCTATATACACGGACATTGTAGCCCTCCCAAACGGCGCTTCCATTTTTTGGCAGAAGGTGCCGTGCCCGGCTTAATTGGCAGAAGCTCTTTGGATAAGGGGATGTCAAGGGATCACAGGTAACGAAAATAACCGTTTGCAGAGAAAAATGTGGAAATTATTGACGTCAAAAATGTGAAATCTTCACCTCGTTCACCTCGACCAAAGATCAATTGGTTACACCTTAAAGATGACCGTCATGATGAAAAGCACTTTCATACAATAACGTATCACAATTCAAGAGTCGAGCCTTTGTTTTATGACGACGAAAAACACAGAAAGTTACTTCTTCTTTTACATGGGTTGTTCCTGATCAATAGTTATGGAGCAAAAGTAATTACTTCTGTACATGTGCTACTAGATTATTTTTTTGCGGGCCCAAGAGAGGCCCGCGACCCTCATCTTGACAGTGACCAGCGGATTGCGTTTTACGCGTGCGCGCCACGGACCGCGCCACATTAATAAGAGGCAAGCTTAAAGCGGAAGTTGAAAATTTTGTTCTTCCACTAAGAACGATCGGAATGCGAAAAATGTGTCGATCACGACAGTTTGTCGTAACACCGGAAGAGAAAAATCTGTTCTCCAAGAACGTTAAGAATGCGAAAAAGGAGTCAATCTCAACAGTTTGTCACATAAGATAGAGGCTTCTGTCACATGGAAGATTGCAAACATTACGTTTTGTAGACGTTGTTTTATAGGTGCTGCTTTTGAAAAGATTTGCTGTGATTGTATCACAGATAAACCACGGCAAAGCGAATGATTCCAACAACGGTTATTCTCGAGAAATTCCTTACAACACTGACAACATAGCGAGTTCACCGACCGAGGAAAATCACATCTCAGTCCACACCGCGTGCTCGACTACACTTCGCAAAACTGTCAATAAAAAAAACAACTGTGATTGGTTCGCGGCAATAGGAAACGATAAAAACATTCGCGACAACAGGAAACGATAACATATAGATTTAGGCAGGCCTAAAAGCGGAGCTCCCATTTATTAATTTACTTTCTTCAGTTTACAGTGTTTCCAAATAAGGATCCAAACTATTTCTAAGCGTATACGGTGGCCCATATAGGTACAAGATAATGTTAAGGCACAAGAAATTTGCTCGCAGGAAAATGAAATATCTCGAGGCACAACAAAGCAAACACACGGAACGCAAAATGGCATCGTTAACCTCTCATAACTATTCAATCTGTTTTATCGTACACGTTGCTAAATATTTTAGATAATTCTATGTAGAGAACCGAATGAATTTCCTTCGTTTCTGGTAAGCAAATATACGGTAGGAAACGTCTGAACTCAGATCAGTCACCCAAGCACAGGTAACTCGTAACGAAACCGGCGTAAATATTCTTTTACGAATAAAAAATCACGCGTACGAGATTTCAACACACTCACTGAAATAAATAAAAAGCGAGTAAAATAGATCAGTTGGATAATAAGTCGCTTGAATAAATTTTGGTGTGCAGTATCATTGAGCAGTTTGGACTCAGTTGTTTGCGGGATTTTTATTTTTATTTTAAGTGTAGTGTGTAAATATTTGCGAAGGCGACTAAATCGTGTTTTTGACCCGTGTAGCTCAATAATTTAATCAGTACTCTTTTCAAAATCCAGAAATGAACATCACAGTTAACTCCACTTATTAAAACACAATGACGTCAATGACGTCTGTATAAAATGTACGGAAGTGATTAAAGCTATTAAAAAATAGGTTTGAAATTTAAAATTTAATACGCCGGGAAATATCTCAAAACCTACAAAAATTCAAATTCGTTTATAAATGAAGTATAAACAGATTCTCACAATAAAATTTAACTTGAGCTAAGTGCATACATTTACGTTTGTTACCTCATACTTGGAGAAAACTTCTGCAGGCTAAAAATTTCAAACCAGCACAATAATATCGGAAACGAACACGGCAGTTTCGTTGTAACTGTTGTAAGCTTACTCCATCACTACCGACATATACATTCTTCGAATTATCAGCGAAGATCGATCTCTTCTTTCCTTTCGGTGTTAGCTGTTAACAGTCTTTTATCCATCACTTAGTGAACTTCGCCCTCTGAGCTCACTTTTATTTCAGCTCAATGTCAGCCTTGGTCAGCCACAGTGCTTCAACTCTCGCTGTTGTCCGATATATCATGTTCAGGTCGGCAGTTATTTCTTATCTTCCCGCTAAAAGGATATCCGGCCCTATCCCCCACCTGGGGGCAAGGAACTAAGAAAGAAAAGGATATCCTAAATCATTTGGCACCAGTTTCCATGATGTAGATGAGTAAATGGAGTGATAAATATTCACGAAGAACTATGTTTTCCAGTACGCTTTGCTCGCGTCTTTCATTCAGGTTAGTAAAAGGTGAACAACGTGCCAACCCTTTTGCCGCCTTTTGATACAATCGCTTCGTTTGAAATGTCCAGAACATTTTTTTAACATGGCAAAAAAACAACAACTCTGAAGTAATACAGTGTTCTTACAAATTTCTACGACAAGTAAGGGCCGATTCGCACTAGCGGACAAGTTTTAAATGTCATAACATTTTTGAAAAAAATAAAATTGTCGCGACAAGTCAGAGACATTTTGAAGAAAACAAAAGGTGCAATAGTAGTAATAGGAGCACCGAATTAACCCCTTAGGTGTCTTCCCCTGTCTTCCCTATGTCTTCCTGCATACTAATAAGTGTTTTCCTGCATATTAATAAGTGTCTTCCTCCATATTAATAAGTGTCTTCCTCCATACTAATGAAGGTATTCCCGCTGCATACTAATAAAGTGCCTTCCTACATACTAATGAGCGCCACTCTAGTATAATAGCAACAATAGGCTTGCCCAGACTTGATCGCTCTATTCACACCCTGATTGGATCTTAAGATTTATATTATCTGTTTTGATTAAAAAGCGGGTAGATTTCGAAAGCGGCTATCGTTCTTGCAATCGCTTTGCTAAGGAACTTTTTTCCGATTTTCAAAACGTTACTACCGTTGAAAATGGCTTTTTTCACCAATGACAATGAAACAGTAGACCTACCGCCAGAACGAATCATTATTCACAAACGAAAAATATATATGCGCTTCAGTGACTCCGAACGTAAACATTGTGAGCGCGAAGCGAATTGTCGCCAATAATAAACACAAACAGATTATAAGTCGAGCAAAATTTTTATTTCATCAAAAACACTTTTAACTGTTCCCAACTTTATTTTCTTTCTCGGTGGCTCTAGTTTCTTCATGAAATGTAAATATTCCAAACCGTATAATAAATTCAAACTTACTCGCTCTAACCTCAGAGTTATTACAACTCTGGTCTGAACATGAGGAATGGAAGAAAAGTGCTACACTAGCGTTGTTATACCACCATGTTTCTATTAAAATTCTATGGCGGGGAAAGACATTAACAGCTAATCTCTTTTCAAAAAGGTTTATTGATAGCAAAGCCACGATTAAATGTGTTATAAGAACAGTGCACAGACAGAGTTCTCTTAGTTTTCGGGAACGGGTTGTTTGACAAACAATCGATTGAGTAGGAATTTCCGCTTATCGACAGCAAGTTCCGTTGATTCCAGCCAATCATATCCTTCTGAGTCTTTGAGATCCTGTCTTGTTTGCATCACTTTACGGAATGTAGAATCGTTTTGCATCGCATGCATCCATTTTAGATACTCCAAGAATACTATTCTCAACTCCTTTCTTTATACAGGGAGCAAGGCGTTCTCAGCCTTAATGCGGGCCACTTCAGACGAATCTCCATTTTGTTCATACTCGTTTATTAGAGCTTCCAGCTGGGCTTACTCGTTTATTAGAGCTTCGAGCTGGGCTTCATGGCGATCACTTGCTTTATCTTGAATGCGTGACCAAGGACCTATATGCTCCTCTTCCCCTTGGGATGATTCCATTTCTTCGCTAGATGTAGAGCTTTGAGATGAGTGTTCACTTTCAATGTCATCGTCATCATCTTCAAAATTTCCGTATCCTTTTTGAACGAAATGATTCGTTTGTGAATAATAATTCGTTCTGGTGGTAGGTCTACTGTTTCATTGTCATTGGTGAAAAAACCACGAGATTATGGACACCGCCATAATGTCATTTATGTAGAGGCCGACATTAGTTTAGTAAACAATAATTTTAGTATAGTAAACATTTTAGTATAATAAACATTTTAGTATTATCTTATCGTAATTGCCATGTGGCTGTTCTGAAGGCTGGAATTCGGCGTATATCCGTTCATCTATAATCAAATTAAATATCTTGAATTCCGCGGTTAATTCCCATCATACAAGGAGAGTGAAAGACTTGCGTTCGTCCTCATTCTTCGTAACCTTCGAGGAGTTCACATCAGTGAATTTTCATCAGAGAACCTTCTCGATCAAGCCTTGCTTTCTTTTACGTTCAGAGGCAAGTTCACTTCTCCATTTCAGGCAAGTAAACTCAGTTTGTTGCTGTAACCTTTAAGGGGGGTCCTTCTTAACTACTAAGTTGTTGCTAAGGAAGGTATCTAACCGCCATATTTTGGAAACTTGACCTGCTACGGATAAGCTTTTTTCGCAACTTTGTTCAATTGAAGAGTCCTTCAAGAGTTTCAAATCACGGCCATATTTGACAAGTGGCGTGGCCAGAATAGAAAAAACCCTAAAACTGAAAGGGCATATAAAACTGAAAGTTAAAATCAGTGCCAATAGATAAAGAATGTCCACATGCTTAATGCTTCGTATGGGTTTTACAAAATTTGCATTATTGTAAAAGTTATGACATAATAAACACCCGTATTTTCAGACTTTCTTCAGTAGCGCTTTTTTCTTTCTTGTAAACGGTAATCCCATACGTAGGATTATAAAGAAGGCTATGTTATCTCTGATTCTTTAAAAAATTCAGAACTCTTCCTTTTTTCCTCCAAGTTTTAGGGATTTTAAATACTAACGCGCGGTTTAGGACTGGCACTAGTTATGCAGGCGCAATGTCAATATTTCAAGCAGGTATTTCCTGCCCCACAAAATTTACCATTTAGCGTTACAAAGCGGTCCAAAATGGCTTGCCACTAAAACTGGTCTTCAGGAATTCCCTAGCAACTGCTCTAGATCTGTAGTTAAGAAGGACCCCCCTTAAATGATAATTTTCGACGGCTCACATGGCAAACCACCTCTCCTCCCATTCTTTTTTAATTTTAGAACATGACTGACCCAAGGGTTCTAATTCTCGGTCATTCTTTCGTTCACCGGTTGCACAGCTTCATAGTTTCTGCGTCTAACCTTACTCTATCGCTGGGCATATCAGAGCCCATCGTTATGAAGTGGCACGGCATAGGAGGGAGAACAATAGCTAAGGTTCTTGCGTACGATCTACATGTCGTAGAATCCTTCCAGCCCCACCTTATGATCTTAGAGCTGGGGACAAATGACTTATCTAATCTGGACCCTACAACGGTGGGTTCATCGCTGGAGGATCTTGCCCAAGTGTTGCATTCTCGTTACGGAGTTCAACGCGTGGTGGTTTGCCAGACATTATTCAGGGATAAGGCTACGGAGTTTAACAACACAGTGACTTTATTAAACAAATATTCCGAAGTAGTCATTCCCGCCCTACCATATGCCAATTTTTGGAAACATCGAAGCTTATGGAATTCCTCGAAGGGAATATATGCGAAAGATGGCGTGCACTTGAGTGCATTTGGCCAACTAAAACTGTATCGTAGTATAAGGGGCGCGGTTTTGCAGTCGCTACCTACCCTGAATTTGTCTTAGCTATATATAATTGCCGATTGTGACGAACAATTTCTAATTTCTGTTTTTCCGTTTTACTACACTACCCCATTTACTTTACGCCCAGCAGTTTTGTTCTGTTTGCAGCCATGAGTTAACTGTGGCTTGCGCTTCATTTTGTCCACGTTAGGTGGGGACAAGTTAACTCTAGTCCTGCCTACGTGGATGTTTTTATGACACAGTGTGTCCTGTTTTATCTGCTGCGGTATTTTTGCCTGACATTTGTGACAACATGAGTGTACAACCCTTTTGATCGCCTATTTTTATAGGTGCGTCCACGCACTCGTCATATCTGTCAAGGCTTATGTTATCACGGGGTATTTTACTTGTCATTTTCATTAAACATTTTTCGTTTCGTCTTGATTACACGCCAAACATGGCGTCTGGTTACGACTGCAAGGCCGCATCCCCATTCTTTTCCAATCAGTCACTGTATCCAATTTCTTTCCTGATTTTATCCTTTCTTTCGTACAAGCCATGCCACCAGTAAAACGAACACGGTCAACACGCGCTTCTACCCGTGCAGCCAAGGCAGCACGTGCCCCCAGCCGCCCCACAGCGCCTCAAGAGCAAACCGCCAACTCTGCTCCCACAACATCTGAGAAGGCGGGTATGGTCAAAGTCAATTTAGAAGCTCTGAGCGCTTCTTTATCAGCTGCTGTACAGCAGGCCGTTCGCTCGGCACTGACTACTGCCTCGACATCTGGTGGCAGCCCACAAAGGAAGGACATTGTCGCTCAAGTGCCTGACGTGCCAGAGAATCTCGTGTCACAGGTGGTTGAGACTGAAGTGTCGGATTTGACAAATGCAGGTCAGATTCCTTTAAATACGGAGGGAACTGGGCCCCGTTCGACAACCGAATTTCGTAGTGTGGCCATTAGTCTGGCGGCGAGAGTCAATTCAAAAACCAAGGCCAAGATCTGGGCCCAGCAATACATAGACCTGGGCTCTCTGTTGTCAATAGCTCCCAGTAATAATAGTTACTCCTTATCCCTTAAATCGACTAACGATAATTCATCGGCCACGCCTAAGCTGTGCCTAGAGCCTAACGATAAGCCGCGGCGTATCTTTAATATTAATCAATGGCTCACCGCCTTTAACATCTTTGTATCGGTGTACACCGAACGATTTAATCAGGCGGCGCCAAAGTTAATGAAATATTGCGAAACAGTTCGTGACATTTCAGCAAAAGGAGGTGACTGGCGATATTATGACGAGCAGTTTCGTTTTCTAAGGCAATCTGACCCAACCCTTTTCCCGTGGGATCATATTCACTGGGAACTTTGGTTCCAAACGATGATTTCCACGCGCAACATCAGTCAAAAAGCCGTTGCCAACAGCGATCGCGACAAACCACCAAATCGTGTTCGGCAGCAGTTTCCCAAAGGAACTTGCTGGGCATTTCACGGGGGTAAAACCTGTTCAGGCTGCAAATTCGAACATGTCTGTTTCAAGTGTGGGTCCCGTCACCCGGCCAGCCAGTGCCCAACTCAGTATCGTGGGAAATCTAAAACAAGTCCCGCTGGCGAACAAGCTGACCGGCCCAAGCCACAAACCAGTAACGCCAGTAAAAGTGGATAGATTGGAATTTTTTCTCGCTGATTACCCCGCACATTTGTCCTCCGTTTTGTTAAAAGGCTTTCGTTTCGGATTTTCTATTCAATTTTATGGCGAGAGAAAGCCATTTGAATCACCCAATCTAAAAAGCGCTTTGGAAAACCCGCAGATTGTTTCCCTTAAACTTAAGAAAGAGCTTGAAGCTGGTCGGATCGCGGGACCTTTTACTCGCCCCCCATTTAAAAACTTCAGGTGTTCACCCCTTGGCATCGTTCCGAAAAAAGTTCCCTCTGAATTCCGTATGATTCAACACTTATCTTATCCCAAAGGTTCCTCGGTTAATGATTCTATACCACAGGAAGCATCTTCTGTTCATTATGCTACTATCTCCGATGCTATCAGAGTGATTAAACGTTTTGGGTCAGGTTGCTTTATGGCCAAAACTGACATTAAGTCGGCCTTTCGTATTATTCCAATTCATCCCGCCGACTTCGAATTGCTTGGAATGAAATAGAATAATTGTTATTATTATGATAAGGCTTTGCCGATGGGGTGTTCAACGAGCTGTAGCATTTTTGAATCCTTTAGCACTGCTTTGGAATGGATAGCCATAAGCAAGCTGCAGGCGTCTGCAGTTTTGCATATTCTCGATGATTTTTTATTTATTGCTGCAACGGAAGAGCGTTGTACCCGTGATTTGGGCCCGGACGCACTAGGCAAATTTTTGTTTATTTTGGGAAAAAATCTGTCATCAGTTCCCTGAGACAAGTGCGCCCGGTGATTTTTAGATCTACCAAATTTTGTCAAGGCTTACCAAACTTCAAAGACGCCGTCGTCCTGCCTCGGAGCAGGACAAATTTTTGTCAGGCGTGAAATCTGACAGATTTGTCAATTTACAAGCCACGATTTGAAGGAAAATGTCTATCAAGAAAAATTGATCTCTATTTTAGTCGCAGTATTTCGGCCCGAACCTCGCCAAAATTATTTCATTTTTGTGCGGCAATCAAACGGTGAAGATGGAAGATTCGTATTCCGGCATGCTGCATGTTAACGGCCCTTACTCAGAATACAACAATATTGTTTCCCAAGTTTACGTTCCAGCGGCATTTCAAAGGCCAAATGCAGCTCAATTTGTACATCCATGTGCAAACCTCCCGAGTCCGCCGAGTACATAAAATTGAAAACAGCCAAGTTGAGCTAAAGTGTTTATTTACATGTGATTGACACTTGTGGAAAACTAATATTTTGGTGTGTCTCAGTGCGCCCACGCTTGACAAATTGAAAATTTGGCAGAGACAAATTTTGTCGAGATATTTGTAAGGGCCGAACAAATTTCGTCAGTCCAGTGCGTCCGGACCCTTATCGAGTTTTTTGGGCCTTTGTAAATACCTAGGTGTCCCTATTGCGACAGAAAAAACGATGGGTCCTTTTTCGACGCTCCAATTCGCTGGAATTACCCTCGATTCCTTAAATATGGAAGCTCGTTTACCTGTCGACAAACTGCAGAAATGTCATAATTTGCTATCAGAATTTTTCCGTAAGCGCTCGGTCACGCTGCGAGATCTTCAATCCCTGATTGGTCTCTTAAACTTTGCGTGTTCGGTAATTGTACCAGGGCGCGCTTTTTTGCGCCGCCTGATTGATCTCACCACAGGAATTCAGCGTCCCACCCACCATATCCGGCTCACGAAAGCCGCGAAAGATGACCTGTGGGTATGGTTGCAATTTCTAGAGTTATATAACGGGAAATCTTTCTTTCTAGACGACATTTGGGAAACATCGAATTCCCTTGAGCTCTACACCGACTCGGCAGGATCTCGAGGGTACGGTGCTGTTTTTGGCAATCACTGGTTTTATGGCGCTTGGCCTCAAGCGTGGCAGTCTATAAACATTGCCACCCTTGAATTATTTCCAATCGTAGTCGCGTTACACGTTTGGGGTCCAACTATTTCAAACAAATGCGTTATCCTTTTTACCGATAACGCCGCCCTCGTCGACATCATTAACAAACAAACGTCGAAGGATAAGGGCATCATGGTTTTGGTCCGTAGTTTAGTGTTGTGTTGTTTGCGCTTTAATATCCTTTTTCGATCTCGTCACATTCCAGGTTTTTTAAACAAAAAGGCCGATTATCTCTCTCGTTTCCAGGTGGAGGAGTTCAAAGCTCTAACACCCGAGCGGACCTTTTCCCGACTGCGCTGCCAGAGGACCTACTGCCGGAGAGGTGGTCGATAACCTGAAAGCCTTACTTGGGTCCAGTATATCCGAGGGTTCAAAAAAGACTTACCAGCGCGCTTGGAGTGTTTACTCGCAATTTTGTAAGCGTTTCGGTGGAAATTCAATTCCCACGCTGCCATTAGACCAGGCTGCCGTGGCGCTATTTATTTCCTATCTGTCAGCAAGCAAATTAGCACCTTCTACCATTTCCTCGTACATTTCCGCAATCAGCTACGCCCACAAAATTAAAAATTATCCAGACCCTACTAAGTTATTTTTGATAAGGAAGCTTTTATCAGCGCAGAGTCGCCGGGGCTCACCAGATGTTCGCCTACCGATCACGCGACCTGTGTTGCATGAGCTCATTTCCTCATTAAGGCACACCACCGGGTCGGCTTACCAGCGTATTCTTTACACGGCGATGTTTCTGATAGCATTTTACGGCTTCTTTCGAGTGGGCGAAATAGCAGCCAAGACCAAGGGTTCAGTGCATTCGGTATTACAATTTAGACAAATACAATTTCTGCCAAATGCTCAAGAGTCGCGCATGGCTAAGATTACAATCTTCGAGTTTAAACATAATATCTCTAATAGGCCATTTGAAATCAAAATACAGCGTGAGGACTCCCAGCCTTTTTGTCCGCTCGATGCTCTTATCCAATACTGCATGGTTAGGGGCTCTGGTCACGGCCCCCTTTTTTGTTTTCCTGACGCATCCCCTGTAACCGTGGGTCAATTTAATACCGAACTACATCGATGCCTTATTTTCTGTGGCCTCGATGTCGCACATTATAAATCTCACAGTTTTCGCATCGGTGCCGCAAGTCACGCGGCTGAAATGGGCTTTACCGACGCACAGATTAGAACCCTTGGTCGTTGGAAATCTGACGCCTTTAGACTTTATATTCGCAATGAATCGTTACACGCTAACTAACTGCTCCACGTGGCAAGAGATTCAAGCAGGGGCTTGTCTCTTTACTACGGGTTAGTGGTTTCCTTTATTTATATTTTTTCTCTCCTGTAGAGGCTCTATTGTGCGGAATTTAAGCATGGGCCTGTTCCCTCACATAATAATTCATTATTTATACAACTTTACTATGCGAGAGTTTAAGCAGGGGCTTGTTCTCAAGTAGCTAAGTTTCTTAGATACAAATGTGTTGCAGCTAGTTTCGGCAACTTTATAATTACTGTCATTATCTCTGCTATGCGGCGGGAAGTTAAGCAGGGGCTTGTTCCCCCGGTAGCCGGTTATGACTATACTTCATTTCATCTAATAAAGTTTGTTTTTTGCTCATTATCTTTCTACTATGGGGAAATTAAGCAGGGGCTTGTTCCTCAGCAGCACGCTAGCATTTAATCTATTCTTTCAAGCTTTAATGTATGACGTCTTAGCCGTCATTTGTTTACCTTTTCAATCTGGGATCCTGCTTTGGTGGGGCTTGCCACAATTTTGTGTGGCGTGTGGCCTGTTTTCACGCCCACCTGCGCTAACGATCCGTCGCGTTTTTGGTAATTAAGCTGTCACTGAAGTTATTTTAGTCAATAAATCGCCACTCTCGTGGCCAAATTATTCCATCTTGGTTATCTCACTTTTAATCTGCGTTGTCTTCCGGTAAAAACCTGGCGGCTAACAATTAAAGGTTTTCGTAGGCATCTACATAAAACCACGAGATTATGGACACCGCCATAATGTCATTTATGTAGAGGCCGACATTAGTTTAGTAAACAATAATTTTAGTATAGTAAACATTTTATCGTAATTGCCATGTGGCTGTTCTGAAGGCTGGAATTCGGCGTATATCCGTTCATCTATAATCAAATTAAATATCTTGAATTCCGCGGTTAATTCCCATCATACAAGGAGAGTGAAAGACATGCGTTCGTCCTCATTCTTCGTAACCTTCGAGGAGTTCACATCAGTGAATTTTCCCGCCTCCATCCCCAGTCAGTCCGCCTTCGCTAGTCATTGGCCTTTACTCTTGCTTGCTGGGCCTGTTTTCACGCCCACCTGCGCTAACGATCCGTCGCGTTTTTGGTAATTAAGCTGTCACTGAAGTTATTTTAGTCAATAAATCGCCACTCTCGTGGCCAAATTATTCCATCTTGGTTATCTCACTTTTAATCTGGGTTGTCTTCCGGTAAAAACCTGGCGGCTAACAATTAAAGGTTTTCGTAGGCATCTACATAAAAGCCATTTTCAACCGTAGTAACGTTTTGAAAATCGGAAAAAAGTTTCTTAGCAAAGCGATTGCAAGAACGATAGCACTTTCGAAATCTACCCGCTTTTTAATCAAAACATATAATATAAATCTTAAGATCTAATCAAGGTGTGAATAGAGCGATCAAGTCTGGGCAAGCCTATTGTTGCTATTATACTAGAGTGGCGCTCATTAGTATGTAGGAAGGCACTTTATTAGTATGCAGCGGGAATACCTTCATTAGTATGGAGGAAGACACTTATCAATATGGAGGAAGACACTTATTAATATGCAGGAAAACACTTATTAATATGCAGGAAGACATAGGGAAGACAGGGGAAGACACCTAAGGGGTTAATTCGGTGCTCCTATTACTATTGCAATTAGTGGTACACTAGCTCTGCACGTTGTTTTGCATCCTTGTACATTTCTCGGCACGGTCGTCTTGTGCAAACATCAAATAATCAGGCAGGTCCACGTGGTTAAATTTTTAAAACGATTTGCATTTGAAGTGCGCGTGTACTGATGTTTTTGTGCTCGTGCGGGGAAAATGTCGCAAGAAAACTATTTCTTTTCCCCTCCATTTATCGGCACAAGCTGGTTCCCTCCGCATCAGTTTTGTTCCAGCCCCGGTATTACCATTCTTCCACGACCTCACCTCGGCACACAAACGTATTTTGCCGCCTATCGTGGAAACATTTCGCGTGCTGTTTTTTAGTACAATTCAGACCAAACACAATAGCCAATCAACAACGTATTGTTATCTGGCATTACGAGGGGCGTTTGAATGCTCCGGCGACTTGTCATGAATTGTCCTGCCTTCAGGCAGGACATCGGCCCCTTTGAAGATTTGTCCGTTTTGACAAATTTGCCCTTGTCCAATAAATAGTCGTTGGCACTTGTTTTTGCAATTTTTTGACAAAATGTATCGCGCGTGCAACGCGGACCAATCATAAGACAACTGCTTCATTGTTGTCCTGAATTGTTGGACAAGTTCTAGGTCTCAAAAAACGTATTCACACTTGTTTTCTGTAACAAGTGACACACAAATGATGAAATCTACCAATTGTTACAAAATTTGTCCGCTATTGCGAATTGGCCTTAAGTTAACTCTCGGCAAACTGAAAAAGTTTTTGCGTTACTTTTTGCGTAAGAAGGACTCCAAATCAAGGGCAAAGACAAGCTCGTTGCCAGGCCTAATCCGGGCGTACGGTCGGTCGGTCGGTCGGACGGACATGACGTCATGACCAAATTTTCTCGGCTTGATGGATTTACTAATTTCTCGGAAGGCGAATGTTTAAGGTTTTGGCGAACTTTTACTTCCAAAAATAAGTTAGAAAGCTTTCATTTTAGCACTTAAGCTTACAATTTGAATTTATGAACAAAAAGCTGACAATAAGCGCTAAAGACGAGAGGGTTCCATTTCCGGCTGCCGCCCGTGGCTCAAAAACGCCTGTGCTTAAGCTCTCTATTAATTTATCGACATTGTCTTAAGTGCATCTAGGCCCACACTTTCTAACCTGCGGTTACCACTAGTTTTATTTCTTGCTTGCTCTGCGATTTATTATTGTGTTCCTTTCTCGAGATTCTTTCTTAATGCAATTAACTGAAATTTTAAGGAAGCACTGATTTTGTTGTTTATTTTGCTTCATATTATGGCATTGCTATGGCGAGACTAGAGGATTGCACACAACTACTTTGGCCGCAACTTCCTCTTCTTATAATTTGAACCGCAGTGAAGCTTAACATCGATAACAATACAGTAGAACCCCGCTAACTCGAACATAATCCAATTTCCCCTGGATTTGAACCTATTTTTTCAGTTATTTACTATCAGTTAATTCAAACTCGGTTAACTCGAACTTATGTAGCTTTCCCCTTGGCCCGATAGCTCGAACTCTAATTAAAACAATGTTGTTCGGGAAGCCTCAAAGTGTCAAGCCGGTGCTTTTTCACGTGGTTAATCTAAATCTTCATTGATAGCAACATGACAAAATAAAATTACCAAACTAAATGCTTTTTATAATAGTCCGATGAGGACGCTTCATTTGGGTTTCTTACTCGTCGCGTCATATTTTTTAGCGTCTCTGA